>JAJOZX010012903.1:75000-110012 GCA_023014485.1 Bathynomus jamesi | reverse complement strand
TAATATTGACATACAGGTAAGCGCGCGCCGTTCAAAAATTCTGTAACGCTATTTTTGCTAAACCATGAACCCCCCCCCCCTCTAACGTTCCGTAACGTGTGGGGTGTGAGAAGTGTTATATAGCATCTGAAGAGGTGCCTGGTCTAGCGTTACAGAACGTTCCTGGGGATCTGGGGTGTCAGGTTTTAGCAAAAATAGCGTTACGTAATTTTTGAATGGCCCCCCTAATTATAATGTAATATCTGTGTTCATAAAGATAAACAATTAATATGAGCGTGAATAGGGTTGAAATCCATGTTTACTAGTCTTATACAGTAATAAGGTTCCATTATGATTACTGCAAGTAATCATCCTTCACACTCCCTCATTCTCCTTCCCCACCCACTAGTCTCGCGTATATTAAGTCATTATGTATCAATACTAATAAAGCTGTTTGTAGAGTCCGTGTGCAGCTTTAAACCTTTACTAACTTACGAATCTACACGATTATATATATATGTATTGACATTGAACGAAAAAAGGTTTGAGACAGTGTGAGAGAGAGCGAGGTAGAGAGGCAGAGAGAGTTAGTGGGAAATGGTTTATCGATTGTTACTGAAAGAACTTGTTAACAGTTTCGATCTGAATAACAGTAAATGATTATCAAAATCACATAAGAATAATGCACGTTTATACTAGCATAAACATATTTATATATACTTAAAAATTCATAAAATATTATACTATAAAATATTATTATGACGTTGATGGGCCAAACGGTGGTGTTGACATGGTTACTTGCTGTCGCCGTCCAGGAGAGACTACATATGGGCGTGTCAGTAAAAACCGTAAGGTGACGGTGGCATGAAGCAGGACATCACCACCGGTTTGTGGCTGATGCCTATTATATTAATAGAGTTTTCAAAATTGTATTTGTATTATCAATGTGGAGAGATAATGATTTAATCACGATGGACAGATAAACCCATTTATGTTTTCCAGATTTCCTTTTGGATTATCAATGTGGAGATATTATTAGACCTTAACAAGGAATGTATACTGTATATACAATAAAACACCAATTCTTTATTACAAAAAATACACAATGATTGAGAATGTTTTACTAAATCTTGCCTCTGGCGCAAAATTAGCTAGTTAAGGGTCTGTCGTCTATTACATCTTGTAATCTGTGTGGCATAGCTGCAACATGGTTATGTATGATGTGTGGGTTCCTTCGGAACATCTCCCATTCAGCCATAGTGTGATCCAGCAGCTGGCGGCTGGTCCGCTCCTGCCGAAGTTCCCACGAGTTCACCACATTTTCCCACACGTTCTCAATGGGGTTAAAGTCATACCCCTTACTAGGCCAGTCCAGTAGTTCTAGATTTCGCTGCACCTCGAACCATCTTCTAGCAATCCTGGCGGTGTGGATGGGAGAGTTGTACTGCAAATGGATTTTAAATATTAAGAGTAGAATTATATCTCACCCATACGCTTCATCAGTAGCCCACTATTCGAAATAGGTTTTAACCCCTATTTATTAGGGGTGTCTCTAAGCTAAATGTAATTGTGCGCCGTTATCCAAATAACACCGGTCTGCATGAAAATCGATTTCTTTATTTTGAGTTGTGATTCTGAAGCAGTTCGCTGCACTGAATTAAAAAATGCTACCAGTTTTTTTCTATCACCCACAGTTTTAATGTTATTAACAAAACAATTTTGGGGCGTTTTGTAATTTTTTACCTTTTTTATCTTTAATTAATTTAGTTTTTTCATATTTTTCAGATAGATAATTCTAACATTACGTCTTTAAAATTTTAATAATGGTTTCTAGAGGATGTACCCATAGTCCAGACATATTTTGTTATATTTGTGGTCGGTATGTTGTTGTAAAACAAAATGACTTAGTCACGGATTTGAATCTGCCTAAGGACTCTGCAGAACTTTTGGGGTCTAGATTGCAGGAGAACAATTTATTGGCATCCGACACATACTTCGCTTGGTACAGAAATCGTGAGAAACACTTCGTGCCTTTTTTCGAAGAAGATGGTCCCTTGGTATTTTGCAAGGGCATCACAGGATTAGTGTGCAAGCTAGACATCGAATACTAAACCAGTGACTGGAGGTTGTTTATAGATTCCTCTAAAACCAGTCTAAAAGGAGTGTTACTGCACAACGGTAACAAATATGCATCAATCCCAGTGGCCCATTCTACTCATTTAAAAGAGACCTATGATAACATGAAACTGCTTCTGGAAAAAATTCAGTATCAAAATCACAGATGGATATTGTGTGGGGATCTCAAAGTCCTTTGCATGTTACTTGGGCAGCAATCAGGATACACTAAGATGCCATGTTCCATCTGCGAATGAGATAGTCGAGCACGTGACCAGCACTGGAAGAGGAAAACTTGGCCTCCTAGAGAGAATCTTACCCCAGGATCAAAGAACATTTTACATGAACATCTAGTTGAACCAAATAAAATCCTCCTACCACCCTTGCACATTAAGTTAGGCTTGATGAAGCAGTATGTCAAAGCATTGAATGGAGAAGGTGAGTGTTTCAAGTACATTTGTTCTCGTCTCTTATTGACAGACGATCATTTCCTGAACACAATGACCAATAAAGAAAAAGAAGCATGGCTTGGTTTCAAAGATGTTGTTGAAAACTTCTTGGGAAACTACAAAAGCCAAAATTATGAAAGACTGGTGGAAAATATGCTTAAAAAGTTTTGCGCCTTAGGCTGGAACATGAGCCTGAAAGTTCACTTCTTATTTTCGCATCTTGACCATTTTCCCAAAAATCTCGGAGATGTCAGTGAGGAGCAAGGTGAACGATTTCACCAGGACATCAAAACCATGGAAAGAAGATATCAAGGAAGATGGCATACAAATATGATGGCGGATTACTGCTGGTGTCTGCAACGAGATCAGCCTAACGCACAGCATAAGAAAACATCAAAGCACCGGTTTAGTCGTCATTAGTCAGATCTACCTTTCTAGTCTTAAGTCTTTGGAATAATCCTGAAATGTTTGCAAGTAAAGAAGGTAAATATATTTTGTTTCTTTCCGTTATTTTTGTATTGTTTCATAAACAAGCAATATGCTTGTCCAAGAGCTAGGAGCTATTTAATTCTGCTTTAATTAGGTTTTACTCTATCACCTAAAGATTTCGTGCTACAAGGGGTGTTGTAATACCTCATCTGTCCCCAAATGTTAACCACCCATTGATGGGAGGGGAGAGAGTATTTTGCTGGGAATGGGACTGGTTGTTATATATATTTACCCTACATTATTATGTAAGCGTTACTGTAGTCTATAACAACAAAATTTGTTTCAGCATGTGCAATCCAATGTTGGTCTCGATAAGATGGTTCACATTTGGGGATAAATGGGGAATTTATGACACACCCTGTAGTAAGAGAACCATACGTGATAGGGAAAAACTAACTATATTTTTGAGATCAGCGCACTCAAATTATATAGAATCACCAACTAGTTTGTAAAAATCGATCGACAAGTTTTCAAATGTGTACTGGTGTAATACAGTCCGCAGTTATCCCGAATAAAATCGTAGAGTTGTCATAGTACTGGAAGAGATAAAGAACAATTTTATGACCATTATTCGTCCCATGTAAATGTGGAAACTAAATAGAAATGCGTGTAATACATAAATCTTACTCTAGTAAGAGTATAATATTCTATAACACACAAATACAACATACCTGCATAAAGATAATCTGCTCAGGATTAGGTAAGGCATACGGGCGTACAGAAAGCAGCATTACCTTCTCCATGATCTCTATATATTGATCTGCCGTAAACCTCCCGTGGATCTCAGTCAGCTCTCCTAGTCCTTGCAGGTGCATCCATCCCCACACATTCGCCGTCACGAGCCCATTCCTTACCACTTCGTAAATATTTGGCGGGCGTCCTATCGCCAACACCGAACACGGCTGTGAGTTGTAGACGCAAACGTCTTCCTGTTAGAGAAGATAACTCTACTCACGTATGTGAGATCATCAGACGATGTCGTTCCTCTATCCTCTCTTTTTTATGAGGAGTGATGATATCCTGCTCCATGCAACCGTCTCCTTACGGTGTCCACTGACACGCCCATATGTAGTGTCGCCCGGAAGGATACTGAGTTGTTGAAAGGATCGTTCTGCACTGCGTTGATTATATATATACCCTATAATATATATAGGGCCTATTTGGCCGATATAGTAATAGTGCAACAGGGAAATGAATATCTGTCCAGCTATAACAGTCGACTTTCCACCGACACAACCTTAAGGATTGACGAAATAACTTACCGGTAGGTTTATTTTTATTAAAACAACTAAATCGTTTAAGGTTTGCAAGCTTTTCGGGCAAGGGCGAACGTTAATACATAAAAAAGCAGCGAGAGAGAGAGAGAATCTGGTAATTTGCGATTAACACTAAACTGACAAGTTATACTTACAAAATTTTGAGAGCCCCAATAACCTGTGATCCTGACTGAACAAAATCTAGAATTCCACTCCCCGTATGTAGGATCTTATGGCACCCTTGTAGAGGGTTTTCCCCAACTTCTTCCTCCAATTCCCCCATTCCCAACCGAAACACCTACAAAAATATTAAAACCGTTACATTCTCTGAGAAGTTACATTTAACAGACATATTAAATTTATCTTTCCAAAACGACTATAAAAGAAAAACTATAGTGAAAAGTTTAATTTGAAATACTTATAAAACTGCTATATTAACAATGTTCATTGCAAACATTTCTCTCGGTGCCATTTATTAAATTTATTACAAATCATTACAATCATTACACTCGCTCACACCGCAAGAAAATAAGTTTGAGCAACAAATTTATTAGCAGCACAAACTTATTAAAACTTATTAAACTTATTAAACTACAAAACTAATACTTCTACAATGTACAATAGAAATCAAAACAAAGCAACTGCATTACCCAATTCATTATCACTAGGAAAACTTGTTTATTTCATTTACTTTCTTTTAACAAATTTATTTATTTATTGAACAAATTACTTATTATCAAATTCAAATGTAGGACAGAGAAGAAATCATTAGAATGACAAAGTCCACACATCAGATATTTTGTATCATTTTATAAAAATCGAAAGAAAAATTTTATAATCGTCACAACATTTACATAAAATAACATTACACACTAATAATCAAATTTACAATCTGTAACAAAGCTGTTACGTGAAAAATAAAGGATAATTTTCTGAACAGGTTAAAACAAATTTCAAGTTCACAATCTATTCCAGCGTTTACTCCTCAAAGATCGCTTTACATTCGGAACAAATATTCCTATAGTTATACAGTTACTATCAGGGCAACATAGAAAGAAGAAGAAAATGTTTACCAAAAAAATACTGACCAGAGCGCACATACTATTTCACAAAACACAAAACAAATTTGGGCAATAATTGTACCCTTTCACTTATAATTTCATTACATAATAATCAGTACATTAATTGCTGGACGTTGTTTAGATTACAATCCGCACAGTTCACGACGGATTTCTTAATTTCCCAAACGCAGCTCTCCTGCTCACTTCGCCAGAATGCAAGGGGTTGCATCACCATGCAACAGATCAGCACGCTTGAGGTTCCGCTCCCCCGAAATTGGCGGAAAAAAAAACAAGAGAGACGTCCAATTCTAAGAGGATCAGGGGGTGGAGATATCTGAAAGTGGAACCACTCACCGGAATTGGACGGAATTTGAAATTCCAGAAGTCGACGAAGAAACTCGCCTCTCTCATCTCGACTTTTGTCGGTGAACGCTGCTCTTCCTACGTCCAGCTGAGGGACTCTCTTACTGGCAATAATCAAACGCTCACTTTGCCGTAGGCGGTTTCACATCGAACCCGAAATTGGCGGAAAAAAAAACAAGAGAGACGTCCAATTCTAAGAGGATCAGGGGGTGGAGATATCTGAAAGTGGAACCACTCACCGGAATTGGACGGAATTTGAAATTCCAGAAGTCGACGAAGAAACTCGCCTCTCTCATCTCGACTTTTGTCGGTGAACGCTGCTCTTCCTACGTCCAGCTGAGGGACTCTCTTACTGGCAATAATCAAACGCTCACTTTGCCGTAGGCGGTTTCACATCGAACCTACTCATGCCTGTATGGACAGTAAAGCCTTAGACACTCGTTCAAGCTCTCGTGGTTTGCATACCGAGTGCTTAAACATATATTTAGCGAAGCATCGATTAGCGGGACCAGGACTGCCCAAAAAATACCAGTAGACCATCTGGGACCGAAACTGTCCTGCATCAAGTCGCTGCGCATTCGGTTTTACTTCCCTCATCCTTCTATCTTCTCACTTCTCGTCTCTTCTTCTCTCTCTCTCTCTCTCTCTCTCTCTCTCTCATCTCTTCTCTCTCTCTCTCATCGGTGATTGATCACCTTTCGGGTCAACTAGACTCAATGGATGGAATTCGGATCCAACTTAGTTACTTCCAAATCGAGCCTCTCGGAATTTTGACAAAATAAATATCAAAGTTTATACTGCTACTGATTATCACTTTTCATATTTAACCCTTTAAGGACGAGTCCGCAGCATATGCAGTCACTCTTGTTACCAGAACGTATAGGTTTTATTGTTATTCAAAACTAAATATTTTAGTAACTAGTCACTGAAATGGTACACATTTTGGGTTCCTTTCTCGACAATTAAATAATATCTATATAAACATGTAGAAACATTTATAGAAACGAGGCATTGTAGTACAATTTATATTGTTATTTCTGGTGGACCTTAAGGTACCATCCGTCGTTAAAGGGTTAATTTACAAATTTACTCGACATTTCACTTCGAAACAGAACTATAATTTGCTCTGGCACAATTCACGGAAAACTATTACAAATTTTACAGAATTCACAAAAATTTAATCACGCCCTGCTACCAATAAGGTCACTTATGACAGTTACATCGAAGATAATAAAAAAATCATGAAACGCAACGAAACAAAACTGTACAGTATAAATATAAAAGCGCCCATATATAGTAACCATTATTATAATTTAAAAAAATTATCATTATTCAAACTACCTTCAGAAATCACATCGAAACATTTCAATACAAAAGACAAAAATGAAAATCTAGAAACTTCATGTCGTCAAATCTCGACAATCAATGAACCCTCTTACACTTTGGGGGGAGCACACACAGATTCCACAAAAGCGTTACTGGCAATCTAAAAGGCTCCATTTCCGGTTAACACTCAAGCTAAAGTTTCAAGCGCACGAGTAAACCCAAATGAAGTTTAAAAAATTACACACGTTTCCAAACCGAATCGCAAAATATAGAAAAATTTAAATATTAATGCCGAAAATGAACGTAATACATTAATTCCAACTTGCAACGCTAAATGTCATAGGAAGAAAAACTCATAATTCATAAATAACATCTGAGAGACAACGCTCTCCTTCAACACAAAAACAGTATGGTTTGTAAATCACAAGAATTCCAGTAATTTATCGTTTTCAAGTGAAACTCAATACAAATTTACATCATTATTCTAAATAAGAACAGATATTATGAACCCAAAACTACAGCACAACCTACTACGTAAAGAAAAATTAAAATAAACCATTGCATAATGAAGAGTGTTCGCTTTGCGTTGTACGTGAACCTCTATAAAAATACTCCTAACCGAATGAAACTGCATGGCATCATGACATAATTTTGTAATATTTTCTAACGAACGTAAAAAAAATTTCATTATTTATACCCAAATTAAAATGTCAACCCAAAACACCCCTTATCGCATAAAATCTAAATTCAGAATAAAAAATGTAACCATTGTCATTAAAATGGAAGAAAGGAAAATAGATAAAAATCGGCCCACCTATAAAAATAAAAATGAATGAATATATATAAAAAAAAAAAAAAACCAGAAATTAATTTATCAAAAGAATTTACAACACCAATTCCTGTATTTCAAATAAGCAAATTATAATAATTTCCAGATGTCGTAAAATATGTGTTCTAAAACTTGAGACATGCCAACGTAACCCACACTTATATAGGCCCACAAAATAAAAATAAAAATCACTGCCGCAGTTTTAAGTCCATAATTAATAAATTCAACGTTATGCATGGAAAGAACAATTAAGAATTTAACTCATAACATTTGTGCTTAATTAAGGAAAATCCTATGAGTATTTATGTTGAATCAAATAAAATTTTGTTAAATAAGTGTCTAAGAAAATATTTATAATAAATTAAAAAGTATTATAATTTAATACCCAATACATATATAAAAAATAACTTGATCGTAGTATACAATAATACAATAGTGATAAACAATATTCGAACAATATTCTACGATAGGCCTACAGGAAGACTTTGTAAGATAGCTACTGTGTTGTACTAAAAAAAAATGTATTCTACCTACAAAAAAAAGAAATGGTGAAATAATCAATACTGAGTAAAAAAAATCATAAAATTATATAACTTTAAAGTAAGAATTTTCAATCTAATAATAATGCATGCGTTATATGACAGGGCCGTAAAGAATCAGAAACCTAATAAAATATGGACGGTTATGAAAGTATGTACTTATTTATAATACGCCTATAATAAAACTATGAATGTAATGAAGAACAAGGAAATTGCTAGTGTTCTAGGACGAACCATCCCAAAACACGGGAGTTGAATTCTAAATACTGTTTGCATGATTCGGAAAACTAAATATAGGCCTTCAAGTTTGAAAAACAGCTAGTCAGTTTGAGAAATCGTGCACCATACTCTGTCTCCTAATTAAAACATACACAAATTACTCGTTTTTAAGAATGAAGAAAGCATTTCATATTGGGTTGTGTCAGTTAGAGAAATCGGCATTTGAAAATAATCGAACAAGTGTTTTGCTCTGTCGTTTATTATAATGTTGAAAACCTTAATATAACGGCTATTTTCTCCTCATGATTAGTTATCGCCTCCTTAAATTATACGCGTGTTTTTTTTTCGTTTGGTTTTGTAACGGCAGATTGGCTGCCTGTCGAATTCGGCGGATTAGGTCTGTTTAACATAGAAACCTGTTCATCATTAAAATTTGAGTCTTCGGGTACGACCATCGGGTAGGCTTCTCTAAAAAACCCTCTCTTTATCTTGTTGGCATGCGTCAAAACAGCTTTTTTCTTATTGGCAAATATTTCTCTAATAACTAAGTTATCGATGAACCTATCAATAATTCAATACGGCCCAACATATTTAACTGGCCACTTTAACCTGTCTAATTGAGACGCTGTTCCCTCGTTCCTTTTCCAAACGATGTCTCCAACTTGTAAGTCAATTTTGGTTGTGTTTTTATCGTATAAGTCTTTATTTGCATCGTGACGTTTTTCGGAGTTTTCTTTTACGGATGTAAAGGCTTTATTTAATCTGAGCAACATTTCCACCGCATAATTTTCACCCAAAGAGTAATTTAATCGCTGTTTTCCTAAAACGTTTGCAAATGGGAGTTCGGGATCTCGGCCGTGAAACAAAAAATGGAATGTTTTTAATACTGGTCTGATAGGACGTGTTGAACGCTAAACAAACAAATGGTAGCTGCTTATCCCAAGTTAAAGAATCGTCTTCCGCTAAATGAGAAAGGCATTTTTTTTATATTTCCGTTTTGTCTTTCAACGTAGGAGTTACCAGTCGGCTTAAATGGGACAGTAAATTTTAATTTAATTTGAAAGTTCGCACACACTTCCGTAAAAAGAACGTTTTTGAATTCAGTACCGTTGTCTAAAGTACATTCAGTAAAACAGGCATTACTGCAAATAAAATTCGTAAGAGCCTCAGTTACCCTATTAGCAGATTTATTTGGTATAGCTGAATGAGAAGAAACGTCAGTCTGAGGTTGCATTTCCTCTTGTACAATATGTATTTGGCCTATTACTGAGTGAAACAGAATTTTGAAATTTTTACTCGAATAATTATAAATTGTTAAAGGAGCTTCTCCCTTTTTTAAGTAGGCCAAAGTGGGGGGAAATTCGATGTCTGACGGTAACTTAGAGGAGTCTATTAAAACGCAGGTATCATCAGGACTATATGTATTTTAACAAAATATCTCGCCGACGTGAATGCAGGAATATAAAAATCTTTTGGAGCCATTGCAAAGTGCATTTGGGAATGTTTTGAAACTAACTACATTTACTTGAATCGACGGGATTTCGTTGGACAATGATGGGAAAAATGTTTTAAATAATTTGATAGAGTGAATATCTGAATTTGCCTTATATTTTATAATCGCACTGGCTCGTTTTAATAAGTCTGATCCAAAAAGTAACGCACCCGGAAATGAAACATCGTTAACAATAACAAAATTCTGATAGTAAAATTTGTCATCTTTCAAATGAATTAGCAGTAGAATACTTCTTTTTGTTCGAATGCATTTTCCGTTCGCAGGTCTCAGGATTTTATCACATGAATTGACCATGAACCCCTGATTTACAAAATTAGAGGCAACCGAACTCTTAATTAGCGAAATATCACTACCAGAATCTATAAGAGTACGGTAAACATTATGATACATTTGAACGCGAATCATGGGGGCCTGCATTTTCCGCAGGTAGAGTAGGCTTCGCATTAAGTATGGGGCCAGTGGTTGAGTAGATTTATTGGTGTTTTTTGTCGGCGAAATGTGAATTGTCGAAGTGTGTCGTTGTTTCGTAATAGGCTTGGGAGGGCCTATTACGTCCGTTGCCTCTTTGCAGGGGGTCCATTTCCTAAAAAAGTGGGGCACGTACTACGCGTATGCCCTGGCATGTTGCAATGAAAGCAAGTGCCTCTCGGTGGGTTACGAATACATTCCGTCAAAGAATGACCCGGAATGCGGCAAAATAGGCAGTATTTTCGTTGGGGATCTATCGTGGGCAACTGTGACGCGTTGGGAGGTGGTAAAGCGTTAAGGAGAATCGGTTGTGGTGGGTGGAGGGTAATGGAAGTAGTTAGAGGGGCGGGGGATATTCGGTGGTGGTATGGGTGATAAGGGGAAATACGCTTTATTTTTCGTCAGATTACACCAATTCACTATTTCATCAGGATCTAATTCGCATTCAGATCAGTCACAGGTTTTTGCCAGGGTATCGACATCTTCCGGGTCGAATGTTGACGGTAATGCCTTCAGGACATTCCGTTTCACGGCCAAGCTGATTAACATTAAAGCTACTTCGTCTATAGAAAATTTTCTACCTTTGTCTAAAGCTCCCCAAATTTTATTCTTTACGATAGTAGAATATTCGGGGAACGACATATGAGGAGTGATTTGAAGGTTTCCAATAGAATTAAATAACATCAGAAACCTTTGTTCGGTGTGTCTTGACGATAAGGCGTTCCGTAAGAACTCTATCGTGCAAGACTCCGGGTCCGGAAACGTATCTATCACCTTGTACAGTTGCAACCCTTCCAACTTACTAAGAATGATCGTTACCTGATCCCGCTCGCTAATTTTCTTTAAATTTGCTTTCCACGTAAACGTTTGAAAATACGTTTCCATATCATGTACCCGAAGAGAATGCCAGTGGGCATCGAAACTCTTGTGGAAATAAACTCTGTCCATTAGAGTGGGTTTTTATTATCATATTTTGACGTCCATGTAGAAAAGTGAAGTTTTTTGCGTTTCCATATCATCTTTATCTAAATTTAGGGCGGGTGTACGTTTCTCAAACTCTAAAAGCATTTGTGGAGACACCGTTCAAAGGTGAATAGTGCGAAGCTGACCATTTCCATTACGCCTATCAGCCATGTTAAAAGAGCTATATGTACTCGTATGTGTCGGCCTAGTCAGTACAGTTTCAAAATTTGCGGATGACACGAAGTTGGGTGGTAGGGCGATTAATGACGAAGATAGCGGTAAAATCCAGAAAGATCTCAATAAAATCGTTGGTTGACTGGTCAGTCACATGGCAAATGAGATTTAACGTCGATAAGTGCAAAATTTACATATACGGGGCTCCAATAAACCTTAGCCTCCCCCCGCCCATGACCTAAACCAGGGGTTCCCAAACTTTTACCACCAAGGACCCCTAAATATTAATTCCGTACGGACATAGACCCCCCAACAAAAAATTATGAATTCAGTTACAAACTATAGTATATTTCCTAAACATTCTACGCTCATTAAACCAGTTTAATAAACACTTACCGAATGTCTAGTGTGAAGGGTGAGGTTGATGGGCATTTAAAAGTGAAGGAATATTCGGTTCCAGATTAGTGAGTTTCAATCTCAAATCGCCATTATTTTCAAGGTCAAGTCGATTTCTCTGCTTGGTTAAGATACTGGTAGCATGACTAAATCCAGCTTCTACCATATATGAACTAGGAAAAGCTAACAAAAAAGGTTCAGCAACTTTTTGCAATTTGGGATAGTTTTGTGCAAGTTTTTTATTGCGCCAAAATCCACTAAGACTTTCATTTGAGTAAAGTGATTTAGCTTCAATGTCAACTTTCATTTGGATGATTTCTTCTTGCAGATCAAACTCCAAATCTGTAACATCACTGTTTGTATCAAATGGAGAAATGATCCACTTTGGAACTACCATATTTTCGAGATCCTTGAAACGAGTTTTAAAATCCTCTGTTAAGCTTTCAAGGTGAGCGACATAAACACGTATATCGTCATCTGAAAAGTTTCCTGGAGCTTCCTGCTCTAAAGATGACATATTTGGGAAAAAGTAAAAATTTCGACGAGCCAATGAAGTTTTGTACAGCATTAGCTTTTCTTTAAATCCCCAATTAATGGTACGAGTTTGTATGATAGTTATGCTTTGCCTTGCAGTTTTTTCTGTGATTCATTGAATTTTGAAAATATATCCCCAAGATAAAAGAGGTGGTTCTTGCATTTCGTTAATGTGTCAGCGAGTGATTCATTACGCTCAGACAAGAATTCCACTACTACTTTGAAAAGATCTACAAGTCTTTGCAGACAGTTACCTTTTGATAACCATCCTACCTCTGTATGAAGGAGTAATTGGCGGAACTTTTCGTCATTTTCTTCGCATAATAATGCGAATAGCCGACTATTAAGTGCAATCGCTTTTATTTTATTAATTACTTTTATGCAAATTTCCAAAACAACATTAAGCTCTCCAGTTATGTTTTTTGCTATTAGATGTTGTCTATGTAAGACACAGTGCACTGTATGAACTTCTGGAATTATTTTCTTTACTAAACCTAAAACTCCTCTATATTTACCAACCATAGCTTGAGCCTCATCAGTTGCTATTGCAGTTATATTATTAAAGGGAATGTCATACTTCTCAAGATATTGCTGCAAACAAGCAAAAATTGATTCACCTTTGGAGTCAGTTTTCAAAGATTTGGCGAATAGGAATTCGTCGATCATACAGTTTTTACTCACACTGTAATATCTTACATAGGCCATTAGAATATTTTCACTTCCAAATGTTGACTCATCTAACTGCAAAGCAAACTTAGCCTGTTGTAATTCAGAATTAACTGTAGTTTCAACATCATTCGCCATCTCAGCATTCCGACGCTGCACTGTATTATTGCTCAGAGGGATACTCTTTAAAACTGGATTACCATCAATTTTCATGACAGAGTCTATTGCTATCTTTATGGAAGGTAAAATTATTTCTTCACCAAGAGTATGTGGCTTACTTTTTTTAGCAATTAAGAGAGAAATCTTATATGATGCTTCCGCTCCGTCAATTGATGATGGCATTGTAGATGATTTTATAAAAGGTTTCAGTGTTGCTCGATTTACAAATCGTTCTTTCATTGTTTTAAAATATATAAAATCTTTGTCTCTTTTATCAGAGTGTTGTTTTTCTAAATGTTCTTTCATTTTCGATGGCTTCATGGCATCGTTACAAAATGTTTTTTCACACACAAGACACATTGGTCTTTGTTCATTAGTGGGAGAAGCTATAAATCCAAATTTTAAATATTCTGCCGAGTATTGGCGACATTTTCTCTTGGGTATACTCATGATCAGGGGTTTCTCATTTGAGATCTTAACAGACTATGGAATGTTAATATAATGAAGCAATTTAATTCTTTGTGTGTATATATAATCGTGTAAAGATAATAAAACTATTTAATATAAGTAATTAAGAAAACTTTTTGTGCATATTACTCAGCCTAATTATATAACCATTCTTTTAAATGGACGCAAACACCCACGCAAATATATATCAAAAGCCTAGTATCTATGCGGCAGCACTCACTCACTCTCATTTGAGATCTTAACAGACTATGGAATGTTAATATAATGAAGCAATTTAATTCTTTGTGTGTATATATAATCCAGTAAAGATAATTACACTATTTAATATAAGTAATTAAGAAAACTTTTTGTGCATATTACTCAGCCTAATTATATAATCACTCTTTTAAATGGACGCAAACACCCACGCAAATATCAAAAGCCTACTAACTGAGCGGAAGCTCTCACTCAGCCGCAGCTGCTACAATTTCCCAAATGATAAATGCCAGATGGTGCCAGATGAAAGGTGTACGGCAATTATTAATGTGCAGACAGATTTTGGTATAAGAAAAAAAAATAAAAAAATGGAAATTTATTTTAATATAGTTAATGTTACTATTTTTCCAAAAGCTTAGAGACCCCCTGGAAGCTTCCTACAGACCCCTGTGGGTCTGTACAGACCACTTTGGGAATCCCTGACCTAAACCATTAGAGGTACAGTAAAACTAAACATACCTTACAAAAGGGAATTTAATCCTGCATTTAATGAGAAACAATTAAAACTTGGTCTTCCCGCCATTGGCTTCCAAGACAGCCTGAATTCGCTTTGGGTAGCTTGCCAAAAGTGACGTGAATAGATCTTGATCGTTACGCAAATTTGCTAAAACAGTTTCAATGTGTTGCGTCATTGTATCCTTCGAAAATCGATTTGCTGCAGGTTCTTGAAACAAGAGACATTCAACCTTGTCCTTTATAACTGATCCAATTTGTTCACAGACGTTCAGGTCAGGAGAATTTCCTGGCCATTCTTCATTTTCAAAGAAATCGATCTCATGGTTCCGCAACAACTGTTGAGTGGCATTAGCCACTCAATAGGTTGACCTGATCGACATCCATAACATTGTTTGGGTTTCTTAGAAAAGGAATGACATGCTGGGATAGAATAACATCACGAAAATACTGTCCATCCCAACTCTGACCATTTGGCTTCAGCATCCACATGAGCTTCTTTGCAGTGAACAAAACAAACACACCAACACAGTCTGGACTTTTTAATAATTCGCGATAATGTTCATTGTCATCGATTTCATCTGGTGTTGTGGCCCACACTCGATCATTTTGGTAGTTAGGCCGACGTGTTACGTAAACAAAAAATTCATCGGAGACAGCTAAATGCATGAAATCATCCATATCCCAATCTTCAAGATAAGGGCAAACCACAGTCTGTCATCGATGTTAAGTTGAGTTTTTCTTGGCTTTGGAAGTTCATGGCAAGGCTTTAAACCTTGCCTATGACGGTACAGTTGAATGATCTCACCACTAACGATCTCTCTGGAAAGTTTAGCACAGCTGTTTTTCCGCTTACGCGTACCGCTTTCAATGGTGTCCTTTGTTTCCTGAGAGAGTGATAAATTTGGGCGCCCAGATTTGGTTGTATCCATTTCACATTCATCCAAAGTTTTATTCCAATTTCTTTTGACGAAGTGCTCACTTCTTCGCAACTTTTTGGCAACCTATCACACGTTGCTCTCCGAATCACCAATTAATTGAGAAGCCATTATATTATCACTTTATCAGCTAGAGTAATTTTAATACCTGCAATAAATAAAGAATTTTATATATTTTCATAATCACTAAAAACTATTTCGATATAAGTAAACATGCAAGCTGCAAATGGGGGGGGCTAAGGTTTTTTGGAACCCCTTAGGTTCGCGTAACGGTAATTTGGCGTACAGTATATCAGGGAAGGAGTTAGCAAGCGTAGAGCAGGAAAAAGATTTAGGAGTTATAGTCACTTGTGACTCAAAAGTAGCGAAACAAAGTGCAGCAGCGGTCAATAAAGCGAACAAAGTGCTAGGTTTTATAGTTCAGAATTTTGAGTACAAATCGCACGATATTATCGTTCCACTTCATAAATCATTAGTTAGACCCCATTTAGTGTACGCGATCCAATTTTGGAATCCGCATATGCGAAAAGGTATGGACAAAATCGAAAGATTTCAAAGACCAGCAACTAAGATGATTCCGTCGCTTAGGTCGAAGTCGTACGAGGATAGGCTTAAGGAGATAAAATTGACTGAACTAGTGACAAGGAGGCTTAGAGGTGATCTAATCCAGGTTTTCAAAATTATGAACAGGTTCGATAACGTAGATAGAGATAGCCTTTTCGAAATATCTCAATACAATAGGACTAGAAATAACGGGTGTAAATTGACAAGAAGAAGGTTCGAGACAGCAGTTGCAAAACTTTTTTACGCATAGAATAGTAAATAGGTGCAATAGTTTGCCGGTAGAAGTATTTAGTAGCACGTCTATAAACATGTTTAAAAATCGATTAGACGCATATGTTGATAGATTGGGTGTAGTTCAAGGTAGTAAAATTAAGGCTTTGTGGTTCGGAACCCACGTGAAATTGTAGGTCCTCTCCGCCACCACGGAAGACATGCACAATGCACAATTATGAACACCAGGTAGACCAGCCATGAGTGAATCCTAGGGTCTTTGTTGGTCTGAAACATTATAACATTATATATATATATATATATATATATATATATATAACCTTTGGTTAGCTTCCGCCCGAATTGTTCATTCTGACGATGGTCAACCTTTTCACTCCACCTTAGACCTACAGTTTAACGTGGAATCCGAACCACGCCCCATCAGCAGCCCAGCGTCTTAACCACTAGGCCACCTAGGGTACCCATTTATCTACCAACCACTTTCTTTATTGTGTGGAAGGATGAACAGCTGGGTTTTGCTGCGCGCCGGCTGGCTTCGGGTCTCGAACCAGGGGACGATGAATTCGTAGTCAGCGACGCTAAACACTACACCACCACCATGGTGGTGTAGTAGTGTGGGCGCAAAAAGGTAGAGTGCAAATGCAATTGCAAAATTTTGCAAGAGTGCCACCCCCAGCCCCTTTGTTGCATTGCACCACAACCCCCTTTGTTGCGAGGCACCCCACCCCCCCTTTGTTGCAAGGCACCCCCAAAGGGGTAGAGAGAGAGAGAAAGGAAGAGTAGAGGACCCAGAGGAAGGGTCTTTGCTTGGCTGGGAGCCAAGCTCGTATGAGTCTTTCAGCCACCCGCCGCTCTCTTATAGTGCCCCTAATCAGCCAGTTGGCATAATCAGCCAGTTGGCTGAGTTGCCAGTTTGCGCCATGTATTTAATTATTCATATATTAATCAGCCAGTTGGCTGAGTTGCCAGATTCGTTATTTTTTAAATTATTCCATATATTAATCAGTCAGATGGTTTAGAAGGCTGAGTTGCCAGATTCGTTATTTATTTATTCCTTATATTAATGTCGGCTTAGAGGGTTGAGTTGCCAGATAGCATTAATTAATTAAATATTCCATATATTAATGTTGGCTTAGATGGCTGAGTTGCCAGATTCGTTTTTATTTAATTATTCCTTATATTCCAGTTGGATTAGAAGACCGATTTGACAAATAACAATTAATTAAATATTCAGAAAACCGAAACCAAACAAGTGATATAATCGTGTTCAAGGAATAAATAAAACACCAACACAACGTTCTGTTTATTTTAGCTGAATTAATGGATAAATTGACATATATATGGTCAAATAATAGGACGGAAAATATATAATCATACAAAACATAGTATTAACAAAATATTAGTACAGGAAAATATATAGTTACATTATCAAAAGTTATATTATCAAATATTAGTACAGGAAAAAATATACAAAACGGATAGTCATATTATTACAGGAAAAATATAGTTATATTATCAAATTTTAGTACAGGAAAAATATATATTGTCTTTACGTTCTACGGTGCAAAACGCTAAGTTCGTATATGATAGAGTCTATATCCACATCGCCATTACTTTGTATGATGTGGTAAAACCGTCCAAGCATCACTTCACCGTTTAATTAACTGATGCGGCGGTCTATACTTGACATAAATGGCTTTCATATCGTTCAATACTATTTTTGTACCCACTCTACACTCGGCGGACAAGTTATCTTTAAGCACAGCTAGAACACAATCAAAAGCACGCAAAAAAAATGTCATCGTTAACCACAACATTAAATACAAGTTTATAATCATGCCTTTCCAATCGGGGGCTTTTTCTTAACGTCCCGAACTTTTCAATCGTGAACTCTTCTTCATTCGGCATAACGGGAGTGGAAATATTCTACCAAATCGTAACGACACCTATCCACTATATAGAGGTACAGCTCTTCAGGGTGAACAGTGTAGGCGAGCTCAGCTCTGTACCTCTCAAGTGCTTTGTACCAAAGCTAAGGATATTTCGAAGAATCTAAACCTTTTAAGTATGCATCCAGATCTAGACCGTTCTCCCCCTGTTCATTCCTACATTCAACAAATCCGTCGAGCAGAGCGGTGTAAGAGTATTCAAGTATCGTGTCAAAATATATCATGTTTGTAACACGCGCATCTAATATAGGCTTCAGCTTACGGGATCTGACGATCTCGAACATTCTGTCGAGGATGAAACGGTTTCGTGTAGGAATAAGAACGTCATTATCAGCTGTGTTCCTCCACATCAGTCATATATCAATGCATGGATGTTCGTTATTTACACTCAATGTACAAACAATGGTATATGAGAAGGCGTCACTAATCACCTCTCTTATTGTATCTACGTCAGCTGGTATTTTATAACGGTCCTCAGCCCGCATCTCAACTACCACGAAGATTTTATGCATCTCCTCAAGACTTAAATAAATAACGTTACGTTTGCTTGCATGCCTGCAGATCGTTTCAAGCACACAGTTAATGGTGCCGGTTTCTCGCCTGAACACGCTCAATGACTTCGTCTTACGAGGCGTTGAGAATGCTTCTCAAAGGGAGTTCCATCGTATTCGCACGTTCACACGGTTCGAGATGACTAAGTGCGTCCACTCGGTGCAAGCTCTGAGATGACTATGAGCCACAGGAGGCAGGCAGGCAGGATCGGCTAGACGGGCGGGTGAATCATCCTGATGAAACGTGAATGGGTTTGTTCGAAGTCGTATGCTCCGGGAGGAATGAGTCACGCCATAATCTAATGAAACGTGTACGGCGCTGATTGAATCGTTGTATCCCATTATTTTGGGCAGATGTTTTGAGAAGTTTTCCGGTACAAGAATTAATTTCGGTTTTAATGTTTTATCACTACCACTTCCCTGAATACACACCAGACATTTTCCTTCAGGGTAATTTTCACGAACTAAACACATTTTTTAAATGTTTTATCTCTCCTAAACATCTTCACAAACCGGTGCGCTATGAGAGAGAAACATATGTTCATATTTATCCTTTTTGTTTAACAGGCGATACTCATCTGTAAAATCTGTTAAAAACTCACACAAACCTTTAGCCACAACCTCACTACAAACCTCATCATGATATATATTAATGTAGTGGTAAAAATACTTAAGATTGTCCATGATGACAAGATTTACATTTTCAGCCGTAGGGTACGAGTAATCGGTACGGTGTAACATGATATAATACCGCTTATCACACCACTCATCCACAAGACTCACTAACCATAACTGTTGTTTATCTTCTGACCGTGTTGCTTCTTCTACTGCGCGGTATATGTGAGTCTTTATAAAGATTAGTTCTATAACATACTTCAGTACATCGTCTGTACTGCGAAATCCTACAATCCCCTCGCCAGAATATCCGTAGAGTATTTGAATATCATGATCCTTCGCACGATTCAATGCAGCCTTAAAAGAGGCAAAGGAGGCGGGAATAGGGAGTTCTTCAGTATCCACTACCTACATCTATGCACTTAGCAGAATACCACTTCATAAATGTTGAACACGCGATATTAAAGGTAGCCATTACTATTTTTCTTCTATGCGCTAGAATACACGTCTGAGCTCAAGGGTATACAGAGGTCGACTGAGAACGCGGGGGTAGAGGCCTGCTCAGGTTGCGGCATGATTCACGTAGTCGGTTTTACAGTGGGCGGGGCCTAACTTTTACTGTACATACGCACACACGCAAAGTGAAACGCTAGTTGAAACACGATTTATTTAATAAACGAAATAATCAGGATGTACATATTTACAAATACGTGTAATAATTAAGTTTGCAATAGACATATCAAAGATTATGGTATCCAAAGGGCACGGTGTCATAGGTACCAGGCACCTGGTAGCGTTTCCTGTAGGTGTTATGGCACACCTCTGTACCCCTAAGTTCCTTCACACCCCCAGCTTCTGCGCCCGAAAATTGTTGGTGCCTACAGTCAGTTGGGGCGGACGGCCACCCTCATCATCATCTTCCAAGCACACTAACTCCTTCAGCGAATCAAAGTTGACGACCCGCTGATTCGCTTGGTTAAGCGTGATACCCTTAGCCTTCACGATATACTTCGTTTCATTTCCTATCCTCACCCGTACCCATAGGTTTTTGGCCCTGTTGACATAAACGAGTCGGCGTATGCGTTGTCCCCATACTCATCCTTGATCTCGTCAGTTAGCTCACTGAGGAATTCCCCAATAGCAGGCATGTATTCACCCATCCTCGCTGTGAATGTCATGCTATCTGTTTCGGCATACAAAACCCGCCGCCCAAGAGAATTCAATAGGCCCCAAAGTTTGGTGCGCGCGTAGGATGTTGTGAAGCTGGCTACAGGAATGTTTGTAACCCATGAGGTATCTGTGGCCAATTCAGTATTGTTGTACTTTATTATGTAAGTATTGCCTACATTCACAATCTCCATGACCTCTTTATCGGGTGCGTTGGCGTAATCCCAGACTTCACTATAACTTTGCGCCAAACGAACGTTCTCTTTACCCGTATTCTGTGCAAATTTTCCCCAAAGACTGTTTTGGCACAATTTTGCACTAAAGCGCTTGCCAGGATTCTTTACAATTTGGGTACGATCAAGTTGTATACCTTCGTCGTCATGGTAACGCTGAATGTAAGACGTTTTTTCATCTTCGGTTTCAACCCCTCGCGGATATCCTGACGCCTCAACCTTGTCCTTCAAAAACGCGTTTATATATGGTGTGAAAAGGTTGGGTAGCTTCTGAAACCTCCACACCTCATGTATCTTCATTATTCTATACCCATGGCGAACGGCTAGGGCCAGCTCAGGGCTTGTGTATACACCTATGATCTTACGCTGGTGGGGTGTATGGTCACAGTCACCATTTTTCTCTTCCGCGCACTTCACACACAGGGGAAACATGAGTTTGTGATCTATAACGACGGGTAAGATCGGCATCCATAAATCGCGAGGGGGAGCACGTCTACGAAAGAAAGGCCGAAATAGTACCCATTCAAATTTCTTGAGAACTTGTTGATGGAGGGTAGGTTAGGGCCCACTATTTTTTCAGGCGCACCCACGGGATACGGATTGTTCTTCATCACGTAGGGGTATAAAGAACAGAAATCGTAGTAGTGGAGCTTCACACCCTCCGTAGGTGGAAAGTATAGCTTGAAGGGATTTGTACGCCCACCGAACAAGCTATCACCGCATTTGAGAAGATCCAGTACCATTGAACGCTCCCACAAGACTTTGTGAGTGAACTGGGAGCTTATAAATTGATCGCGGGTGCGCGTCCACGCAAGGCAGTCGGCAGGAGATCTACCGTGGATATCTCCTACGATTCCACACTCAGGACGGGGGCATCCATGCCACCAGCAACCGTTAAAGGAGTACAGTCTTCTCGCCAGTGACACGGTTTTAACTTAGACCATCAACTCAAAAAACATGGCCATTAACCTTAATGGGTATTTCGCCCGTGTTGCGGGCATGCTTTATGTATACGCCTGTCTGCTGATGTAGATGTATGAGTAAATAAATACCCTTGTGTCCATAACTGCGGGGATTGTTTCTGTGAATAATGGCTAAGGTGTCTTTAGGCATGAAGTTATTCTTGAACACCGTAAAACATAATGATGCGATGGTGGTTGCGACTTGCAGCGGATCGCATTTGAAACGACATATGTACATCCTTCTAAAGGCCTGGAAGCATACTCTAAGCACGCGTACATCATTCACGCAATAACGCTCACATTCATCAGCTATATTATAAGGATTACGTTCATTAAAACTGTTGTAGTATCGATCAAAATCTTCACTTTCATCTGTACTCATACAGTCATAGTTAAAGTGATGTTTGGGTGGAGGTAGACCTACGTAATTTAAAGTTTCACTAGTGAGGAATATGTAAGGGAAATATCCTTTTGAAACCTCAGCTGCTACCCCCATCACCTTGGGTAGCTTTGCTAATTTGCAGGGTGTGAATAATAAAGTATCTTTAAATTGTACATTACCTCTTATCTACATCTGTATTAGTTTGTTGCCTCTTTTCAAGGGATCACCTGTAAATATCTCAGAGGACTCGTGCTCAAGCAGCTCCTTATAAAGGAACTGTGTGTCAAATTTTGTCCGTTATGGGCACAGGACTATTGTGGACATTCGTTTTAAAAACGTTTGTCCGTTTACCACATTTGTGACACTCATCACACTCGATCTCCCTACACTCGTCACAGATAGTCTGGCTTAAAGTAAATTGGAATAACCTCTTTGGTTTCAGCGTTCGTGTATGTTTCTATATCGTAGTACACAGTTATACAAGGGTTGTTTTTAGGTTTTGCGTCTTTCATATAACATACAGTACATGCTTTACACCATCCGTCTTATATTTCTCATAGCATGTAGAGCAGTGAATTTCATCACATTTGTGTTTGAAATTTCCCCAATTATCCATCATGTGAAACATACCACATTCACAGATTCTCATTTTCCTGCACGTGCCAATTGATTTATGGAACTGAAAAGAGCTATTATTTAAAAAATGTGCGTCTACACACATTACAATCCCTCTTCTCAGCTTCAACTACACGGCTTTCACATTTGGGGCTTTTACACTGCTCACATACCATGTGGCAGTCTTTACAATGTTTCACTACATCATCCGCAAACTCGAGACACCCTTTACACAAATCATGATGTCGTCCATATTTTCGACTTTTGTCATAACTCGCGTAAAGGCACCTTATATTACGAATGGGGAGATATGTTGTCCCTGACAGTCCTAAAATAAGTAGGGACCTTGTACGATCTCTCACACAGCTTTTAAAAACAAACACAGTTCTACGACGATCATCCATACCAAATACAATTATACGAACATTCATTTCCTGTTCCACCCTTCTCAGCTATTCAGGACCCATATTACAGTCAAACTCAAGTTCACAGTCTACAGCTAGTTTACGGGCACGCTCCACGACCATAGGCAACCAAATTTTTTGGGCACGTGTATTTAGCACAGTAAACATACGTGCTAAGAGTACTGCTATAAAGCCGCAACCACGATCGACGTTTATATGCCGTCTATAAATAGCCTGAGAATTGAAGTTAAGAGTATACGGTGTGGCACTATGACCCGCAACAGGGAATACACGGTCAATATTTACCGTGAAGTTGTCCATATTGAAGGCTATACTACTTTGGGAGGCCTGCATTATACGAACTAATATATACTCTACATCTTCAGCAGCCAAACACCTGAATGGCACTACTACCCAAAAATCATCTACATCCTTATCATCTGACCCGAATCCGAAGGACATCCTCGTCATGACTTCACGCTCGTCGCGGTTCTGAAGGGCAAACTCTACAATACGCTCTACAACGCGCTGTAGTCCGTGTTCAATACCGCTGCTATACATGGATCTAGGATCAATCCTGACTATATACCGATTTCTAGTCAAGGCTGGGGTTTGGGTTGCCCACATAGGGCTGTGACGTATTAGAAATGGAATCTGTAGACAAATTCTGGTTCACGAGCCCATCCACATGTTTTATATCTGGACCTACAGGTTGTCGTAAAAAGGTGTTTATGCTTAATATCATTAAAGAAAAGGGGGAAAGGTTCTCAAAATTTGTGCATAAAGTTATATGGTGCTATTCGACATATCAATCAGTGATCATTAGGGCGGATCGAAAATGAGGTTTTTAAACGTTTTTTCGAAATTCAAATATAGCTAGTGCGGAAAATATGTGGGTGCTATAGATAATGACTGTGCATAAATATTAGTCCTGCGAAATTATATCTTCAGGTGCCACAAAGCCGTCGAAAAAAGTGAAATATAATGATTTTCTTATATTCTGCATTAGTACAATAACTGAAACTTACTTGTTATTATTATATATTAAGTGTTCCAATTACCAAAATAGTTACTGAATTACGCAGCTCTTAGTTTATTTAGATCAATGTTCTTTTGATTAATGATCTAAATAATCCAGAACTCACCACGAGGAGGTGGCTGCGTGTCGAGCTCCACCCATGCCCTCCCAACCACCCATCCTTGCGCATGTTTTTTTCTATTAATGTTTTATTTAAACTTTATATTCAGCTTTACTTTCGAATGATGGCATTTTTTTACGTGACTGAAGTGTTGATCTTATGAAGCCATCTCGCGCGTTCAATCCAAGTACTTTTGATGATGCTTCAGTCACTAATTTTACCATTCTTTCTACTACTTGTGTATGACAAGGGAATTTCTCGAATGGAGGGGTACTCTTGTTTTCTATGAATTCTTCAATCTCATTTTCTGTCAGGTGTCTTGTCACAGGTGGTTCAGTGACAATGCATTTTTGCCAATTAATTAAATCAGTATAATCAGTAGCTTCAAATTGAATAACAGGTACTGTGAAACGCCTCACAACTTTTTCCTTGTTTGTTTGCCTTGCTTTCTTTATTCGCCTCCACGCTAATTCTCTTATGGCGCTGCGGTCATCATGAATCATTGATGCTAGAATATTTTCTGGATTTGCAAAAAATGCATTTCTTTGTATGACAGGGTTTACAATATCCTTTACTTCGTCATTCAGTGTTCTTGTTAGTTCAATAGTTTTGAAAACATGTTTTGAGCCATTGACAAAAGACGTACTTTGCTTAATAGAAAACCACATTGGGATGTAGACCTTCATTATAAAAGAAGCAATGTTCATGAGGTTCTCAGATGGACTTACAGTTGAAACGTATAGACGAAGCAAACGATTTGCTGTAGTCAGCCATCGTGAATGTGCCATTTTGCCTGGACTACGATGAGCAAGATCTGGAGAGCAATATCCCTTTGTTATGGCCTGATGAATATCAATTAGATATTTTTGGTCGGTGCTAAGATCTTCACAGTCTACAGTTGGTTCCTCAGCATCAATCCTTTCAAACTCGACAATAGGAAGACTCTCACAGTTCTCTAATTCCCTGCCAATAGGACCGGTGAATCCGCGGGGGCCAGATGTTTTTCCATCCAGCTTTGCAACTAAATGGCGTAATGGCAATTCATTGGCATGGAGCTGGCACACTAAATGTTGAACTGGCTTCTTCAGCTTCAATTCTATAAGCCTTATAACGCCTCCCTTTTCTCCAGTGTTGACTGCTGCACCATCGCATCCAATGGCAACAAGGTTTTCCAGGTTCATGTCATTATTTCCAATATACTCAAACATTCCTTTACATATTTCTTCAGCTGATCCAGAATTCACAGAATAATGGCCAAAATAATCTGAACCAGGTTCTCTCACTAAAGTGATATGTTCTTCTGTTACCTTCTTCTGATATACTTTGGACTCTTTTTTTTCTTGGAAGAGTGTAGAATCTTTTCGACCATCAAAATATATTCCTCTGATTGGGACCTGATTTTGATCTTTCATAATTTCTGATCTCTTCTTTTGTCTTTCTCTTCTGATTTTACTCCTATCCACTACTTCAGATGTATTGTCAATAGAAACTTCTCCAATATCTTGCAATACTGCACTAACAATGAATGCTGCAGCTCGATCTGAAACTGCAGTCCTGTCACAAGCAGTAGCCACTGAAGGTAGATTTGTAGTTTTCCTTTTCTTGAATAATTGTTCTTCAGGTTGTTCGAGCTTTCTCTTCGAGCTAACTGGCTCTGGAAATGTATCGTCTGATATTTCGCCAGATTCACTTTCACTATTTGATGTCGATGATGATAATTCAACATTTGTATCCTGCAATTTTTCCTGTGAAGATTCTTTGGTGAGCCTCACAGCTTCTTTTTGCTTTCTTAGCAACGTAGATGCTTTTTTCTTTGAGAGTGTAATATCTACTCTATCAATAAACAGTTTTCTTTCACTCCTTTGATCTAAGAGGAACGTCACTTCTTCCTTTGGAACCGTTTTTTCTTTGGGACAAGAACATTGTGTTAGTACTTTGCACTTGCACGCTGCAATGTCAAAAAGTTTCGTGTGTGCTTCTTTTTTGAACATATCAATCTTTGCTTTGTAAGCTTCAGAATTTTTTCTGCTTTGGTATGGCTTCATAATGACACGATACTTTTCGTGGTAGCTTCTGAACACTGTTTCAATTCGCCTGTCTGACAGAATTGGGACGGAAGCACTTTCCCAAATTGTTTTCAATTTATCAACAACTTGTTCTAATATTTGAGATATTGAAGGATCTTTATTAGTATTCTGTTTCAAATCGTTTCTTACAAACAAGTAATATTTAAAAACTCCTTCGTATGTAGGAAGATTCCTGTGCCACAAATCTTCCCCCATACCAAACATGGGGCACTCAGTTGAGGCCCTGGTTGATTTTGCACAAACTCGAGACATTTTGAAAGTATACAAATCTGAAAAAGAAAGAGCTAATATCAATTATACGTTAATTTCAGTTAATAGTACATGGCAAACTTAGGGCAACACAATACAGAAATGCAAAATATATAAGAAATATAGTTTAGACTATCTGAGTAACGCCAACAACAGAACACCCACCTGCTACGAGAGCGACAGCTACACTGAACCGAGGTACTCACCTGACAGCTGAGTGAGCTGACTATAGAAAACTGTTTTTAGAGAATAGAAACATTTTTTAAAGGTTGACTGAGCTATTTTTACAAGTGTGAATAAATTCTTGTCTATTGTGCATCGTGGACTCTTCTGTAATTATTGGTTAAAATCTGCTTTTTTCAATTTTTTTCAATATTGAAGGTCATTGTGGCACCTGAAGATAGTAATGTTATGATTTTAAATTTATACCAGCTTATTTCCTCACTACTCCACACATTTTCCACACTAGCCAATTTGAAAATTCGAAAAATGAGTTTTTCACTCCGCCCTAGTGATCATGAGTACCAAGATGAGGTTTTGTTCCACAAGGGGGTCTATGACGTTAATTCGTTAAAGAGAAATGAACATACAGTCATCGTAATTGACGATCTCATGTTGGAGATGGATAAAACGTTTGCCGAGACATTTACAATATTCTCCCACCACCTTAACATAAGCTTGTTCTTCATCAATCAGAATCTATTTTTCAAAAATAGATACATGCGCGATGTGTCACTAAATATGCAACATCTAGTCTCATTCGCGCAACGTAGAGATGTGTCACAAATTGGGGTATTAGCCAGTCAAATTTTTCCGAATCAGCGTAAGGAGTTTTTGGAGGTTTATAAAGAGGCCACAAACCAACGTTATGGATATTTGCTTTGGACCTTCACCCGCGAAACACGTTAGGTGCTTCTAAGAACGAATATATTTCCAAGCGAACCTGAAACCGTGTATATTCCAGAATGACGAATAGGCTAAAGAAATACCGCGAATTAATAAATATCTATCAACGCCTCGCCTGCCTCGAGCATTGCAGCAGATGTTTGTTAAAAATATTGACTCTGACTTTTTAAAATGCATCTGTGAAATCTGCTTTAATGTTATAAAATGTAATGTCCCAATGAAATCCTCTCAGAAGACTCGCTTACGTCGTTACAAAAACATAATACGGACGCTCGCCCATAAAAGTCAGACTGTGGGTAAGAAAAAGGGTATTATTGTACAAAGAGGCGGTTCGTACCTCATCTTATTTTCAATTTTGGGACCTTTAATGACGAGATTAATATAATGAAGAAGGTGGTTGTGATCCCGCACGAGGTGTATGCTTCATTACAAAGGAGTCCAGATGTGGTTCTAGAGCCCCGTAAAAGTTGGCTTAAAAGAATGGAAAGTGAGTTGCTAACCCTATTAAACAGTGAAAAAGCACCTGATGAGAAAAGGATCTTGTACCAAGAGGCTTTGCAGAAATTTCTTCATGAGTACGGAGATTATTAGCATTCTACAAAGCTCCCCGTGAGGCACAGATCGAGTAGCGCTGCGCATAGCGAAACAGGACCTGAGCAACCAAAGAGTAGCGGAACACAGCACAATCAACATGTGCTAAAAAACCACCTCCCCATACAATGAGGAATAAAGGGCTAAGTCTTTATAATCTATTGAATGAGGACCCCATCATACAGTGGACCGATACAGGCGAGGTCATTGTTGAAGGAACAAGTGTAAAGGATCCAATATCGTTGATATTGTTCATGAGCTATTGAGAAAGTGGGATAGGCCCTCACCAACAGGATGGAGGCATATTAAAGCAAGACTACAACAAATAAATGTCCCCAAAACATTGATAGGTAATCTGAATAGGTTAAAAGACTTGGAACATGCACCGCACGTGTCACAACTGAGTACACCTTCGCCCCCAGCAGCTGCAGTGTCTCTGAAGAGGAGAAAGAAGAGAGTAGAAGGCCAACCTTATCCACGTGCCTCTAAAATACGCAAATGGCTAACGTATTAAGTAAGCACTATTATGACATTTCTAACCCTGCATCCTATGGTGGCGTTAATAGATTGTACAGAGGTGTTTATGGTGTTAGGAGAAAAGATGTTGAGAGATTTTTGCAGGGACAGGATGTTTATACACTTCATAAACCGGTGAGAAAAAGGTTTAAAACAGCCAAGACAACAGCCATCTCGATTGACTCTATTTGGCAAGCAGATTTAACAGACATGCAAAGATATTCACGGTATAACGATGGCTACCGTACATCTTATTCATAATAGATGTATTCGCTAGATACCTGTAGCTAATTCCCCTGAAAAATAAATCGCCTGAAACAGTTGCTAAAGCGGCCAAAACGCTGATGTTGAAAGAAAACAGGATTCCTGGCTATTTTTGTACGGAAATGGGAGAAGAATTTATAGGACGCGCCTAGGGAGGAAGGCGTTACAAACAGGTTTTAACGCGGGAGAGGACATATTGGCGGGCACTAAGCCTAAAAAAGCTTGAAAAAAACATTTAAAGCGCACACGGGATGAAATCATGAAAGACGTGAAGAGAAAAATGCGTGGTGGCGGAAAGAAGAGAACTGCTAGGAAGAAGGGGTTACCAACACGTGGTGGAAAGGAGAAGAGATCTGCGTGGCATTAAAAGTAAAAGGAAACTAGAAAAGAAGTGCTCTAAGCGTATGAAACCTATGGCTGACAATTTTTTTATCTGATATAAGCTGAGAATGCTACTCTCACGAATCATAGATTGACTAATACTCGCGGTGGAAGGTGGCACTATTTCTGACTCGTCATGGCACGTTTCATCCATCCGTGTAGTTCACAGTGCTGTAAATCGGAGCTGTCCCTCTATTGAACACAGTGACTTTATTACAATTAATCCGTTAAACACAATCAGTTCACCCAGTGCCCCTATAGAATTCGTGATACCCAGTTCAGGCCCTTACTTTTTTGACCCGAGTTGCATGCACATGTGTGCTAAACTACGCATAACTCATTCTGACGGAACGGATTGCGATGATAGTTACGCAGCCTATCCTGAAACCAAATTTCTGCACTCCATATTCAGTCAGTGTGACGTATATTTGAATCAGACTAACATCTCGGCAGGCACGGGGTACTATCACCTACGATGATATCTGGAAAATGTACTCAACTTTTCAAAAGAAGCGAAGGACACCCTTTTATCCGTCGATGGGTATTACAACACTAAAGATGAAAATGGAATAAAGGATAAATTTAAAAATTCTAAAAAGATATATGAATGTTTTGGACGCCTGCATACAGACTTTACTTTCCAGGAGAAGTTGCTTATGAAGTGGGTGGATATGAAATTGAAGCTTACCCGCACGAACCCTGAGATCTGCATAAATCTTGGTGCTGACCAAGAAGAAGGCGCGAAATCTGTTGTGATACACATCATGAAACGTATTTGCGTATACGCCGAGTGAAATTAAGCTCACCGAAGCAATTAGAAATTGAGAAAGATTTGATACATGCAACAGTGAAATATCCAATTAACAGGGTACAGATGAAACTGTACACGATTCCTGCAGGGATGGCGTCGAAACAACTAGAAAATATTGCTCTTGGAGTCCTACCTAAACGGATTTTAATTGGAATGCAAGACCACGCCTCGACGAATGGTAATTATAAAAAGAGTGCCTTAAAATTCGAGAATTTCGGAGTTAAATATATTACTCTATACGTAAATGGCATCGCTCTGGATTGGGTAATGGATATGGATTACTCAACAGATGGGGTATTCCCACTCTTCGCGAGAGCTTATAGTAGTTTGGCTCGTAATACAGGTGCGTGTGATGAACTTGGATTCGGCATAACTCAGAAAGAATTTGTGGAACAGTTTAATATTTACTCATTTGACGTTACGCCTGACTTAACTGCCGGCGTAAATACGCATTTAAACCCCCAACAGACCGGCACCATTTCATTGAGGGTGGAGTTTGCCAAACCTGTAGACGCTCCTATTAGTGTACTAGTATATATACACCTCGAGTCGCAGGCCCTAATAGAAGTAGATAGATTTAGGAACGTGACTACAGATTTTTAAAATGGACGCGAATAAACTCCAGAGAGTGATGAAAAGTGACTGTTTCGCGCATTCCAAATTTCTCGGAGTGTTCCGAAGAATGAAATATTGAAGCTGGATACTTCGAGAAACTGGGACGGGTCTATCGTTAACACCGACATTGTGGGGGGTCAGGGGATTCATTGGTTTGCAATCTATTTTAAAACTAAGGAAAGAATGTACTATTTCGATTCACTCGGGCTTCTACCATGGTATGACTAGATAATTGTGAAGTTCATAGCGCAACTAGATGTGCCAGAGATTATTTGGAATCCATATCGTTTCCAAGGATATTATACTGAAACATGTGGATTGTATTGTATTTTGTTTCTCATGCATATGTCACATGGGAAGGGTTTTATGAATTGTTTTTAAATTATTCGATTTATGCGACACAAATATGAATGATAAAAGTGTATGCAGACAGCTAAAAAAAAGGTTCCCATATGTTAGTACCCCCTGTAATGTGTAAGATGTATATTGTGTAAATCTGTGTATACATTTGTAGCCATTAAGAATTGGGCACTGACCCTTTTTTATATGATTTCTACTATTTAATAAATGGTAATATATCACGCTTTGTTCTTATCTTAAAAAATACTTACATAATGTCCTCGATGACTACGCACTCGCTTGACCGGATGTGAGTCAATACCACGACTTCTGTTTCGCTGGGTAGGCTGTTCGGAGAAGCATTCATAGCATTTATTCCCCTTTCATCAAAAGTGGCAATAACACGTTCAAGTTCCGTCCCGGTCCTATAAGATTAAGTAAAAATAAAGAGAAAATTATTTTTCAAAACGCAGGCACTTCTTAAAAGTTTTAATTTCTAAAAACCTACCTGTACAAGAAATGTACAAATATAAATACAAATACAAACACGCCATATATATATATATATATATGCAGAAATAACGACGAAGGATTTAGAGAATAACTGAAAATGTTTTGCAAAACGCAATTATTGTGGCCTTTTATAAGTTAATTCGATTGAAACGTTATATATATACACGCCGAGAATAAAGCACAAACTAATTTCAAAACGCGTTTCTTGTGGCACTTATAAGCTAAAACACTGAATGAAGCGATGTATATAAATGTGACCCGGTTAGGTTCAATTGTGCTAGTTTAGGTCAGGTTTTATTATAAACGAGAAAAATTCATCTTTAAATTATCGAGAGCCCTGTAATTTAAATAAATGTCATGAATTTGGATGCGGTTAATTCGCTTTGTGCGCACCATATATGTACACACACACACACACACACACATATATATATCCAAGCCTACCCAATCTTATTGTTCACGATTCCAAAAACATACTATATAACCTAAAAACACTTACATTAGCTCGTTTGCAATTTCGCTTGACCGACTGTGATTCAATACTGAGTCTTCTGTCTCGCTGTTTAGGCTATTCGGAGGAGCATTCATAGCATTTATTCCCCTTTCATCAAAAGTTGCAATAACACGTTCAAGTTCCGTCCCGGTCCTGTAAGATTAAGTAAAAATAAAGAGATACAATAAGAGAAAATACTGCGTATTTAAAAGCAGGCAATTCTTAAAAGTTTTAATATTTCTAATGAGAGTGGACAATAAATAAAAACCTATTGTTTTTCACCCAAAATACACACAGAGGAACATATATATATATATATATATGAATAGAGATCGTCCTCTGGGCACATAGCACTTCAGTTCGCTTTATTACGGTCAGACAATATTTTAAAAATGTTTTTCAAAACGCATTTACTGCAATTTGATTTCCTACTGCGGTGGTGCATTATCGAGAAAAATTAAGCACCACCATATATATATATATATATATATATATATATATATATATATATATGAGGGGGGACAAGGGAAAAGCACAATGGATTAATTTTTACGCTGAAGAAAAATTCGGAACAAAAGGAAATTAGATTCCCATTATAAACGAGAAAAATTCATCTTTAATTATCGAGAAAAATATTACTAAAACCACACCATATATTTAAAATAATTTTCAAAACGCATTTATATGGTAATTAGCAGTGATTGAAACGGAGAATATAATCCCTTTCATCTCAATTGAATTGCCTGTTGAATCTTCCGATGCACCGCAATTTTCTTTACAAGATGTGTTGATAGGAGATCCCCCAGGTCTGCAGCGTTGAAAAGATGTACCACTGCATGGGCATATTCGGACTCGCCCTCCACCAAATCGGGGGTGTTGTACAAAAACCGCTGACTCATTGCTGATGTGTAAAATCACTAGCTGGGAAAACTGATGCTCTGCGCCGTGATTCGCTCTTTATAAGGGGGCGCGCGACCAACCCACAAGAACGAACCTTGGCACCCTATTGGTTAGCGGATTAAATTTGGGCGAAAATTAGATCCTCGGTCTGCATTTTCGACCAACCCGAGGACCTGGCTCCTCCCATCAGTGTCGTGATTGGCTAACTCCATCAAGTCTGGATATGAATTTTGGCGGCGCTTAATTGTAGGCCTGCATGCATTCCAACCGAGGTCCGGGTACAGTGTAGTGATTGGCTGTCCCCCGTCAAATCTGGGCGGGCCATCTGCCCCGCGAATCGGGCATTATCTGATACAAATTTTATTTTTTCTGTGATATTCCATATCGTTGAACAAATATTGATTTAAGATTTGGGAAAAGTGGCTGGCCATGAAGGCAATGTTTATCTTCCGAACAATTCAATTCGGTTTTCTGCGAAAAATAAATTTAAGATACAGGCCATATCTTGTTTATCTATTTTTTTCGGAAAACTCATTGTCATGCTTTGGAAGGTTGAAAACAAATATATGTACTGTCGAAAATGTCTCCTCCATTACGAGTAAACAGCGTATTTGCTTATATGGCCGCATGCTGATTAGAAAACACATGTATTGTGTGTGTTGTACCAAACTGACGTAAAATAAATTTAGAATACTTTGCATGATAAATTTATTATTTATATGGACAAATCAAGTTTGATTAGGTTATCGTTGGTATGCCTAAAACATACAATACATCATCTGAAATATGTGTGAAGGGCCGAAAAACCGTAGATTAAACTCGAAAGAAACGACATAAAAACATGCCTTTTCCTGTACATTTCCAAGATTTCCAAAATTGAAATATATATATATATATATATAATATATATATATATATATATATCATTAGTAGCGGTAATAATGTTAATAATGATAATAATAATTTCACGCTTACTTAGAAACAAGTATTGAAGCACTATATATGGGTTAAAGTTTCGCGTTTTATTGCAAAAATAATGCAGGATAGAAATAAAGCAAATATTCTTAAATTCCTTTATATGTGTCGGTGTGTGTGTGTGTGTGTGTGTGTGTGACGGGCGTCATTAGGAAATTATTTTATTTTTTGAATTGAAGTGTTTTATCCCAGCCTTAGACCCACGGTTGGTATTTATTTTCCGTACGAGTAGTTTCTCCACCCCACTTTAGACCAACGGAGTTCATTTTTTCTTTCTTTTTTTGATGTTTTATCCTCATCTTAGTCGCACGGGGAGAACATTAGGATACCCTGAGTCCCGCACGGGGCACGAACCCTGTTCCTTTTAGCGCACGTGACACTTGGCTGAGGCGCAGGGCGCCCAGCAGGTTGACGCGTTGATGCCAGGGGCGCCCAACAACCGGACGCACGGGGCTCATGCACGCCAACGCGCGGTGCGTCAACTGATGCACTGGCTGATGATGCCTAGAGGCGATGACACCCTGAGGCACTGGCTGATGATGCCTAGAGGCGATGACACCCTGAGGCACTGGCTGATGATGCCCTGAGGCACTGGCTGATTAAACCAACTGGCTGATTAGGGGCACTATAAGAGAGCGGCTGGGTGGCTGAAGAAGGCCTCTGCGTCTGACAGCTGTCAGGCGAAGAACCCTCCTCTGGGTCCTCTCCTCTACCTCTCTCTCTCTCTCTCTCTCTGCCCCTTTGGTGGGTACCTTGCAACAAAGGGGGGTGGGGTTGGCAACAAAGGGGGGTGAGGTGCCTTGCAACAAAGGGGTGGGTGGCACTTTTGCAACATTATGCAACATTATGCAATTGCATTTGCACTCTACCTTTTTGCGCCCATACTACTGGGCCAAATCTTGCATAAAATGGAATGGTTCACCATTTGGAAACCAGTCGGCGATCTGT
>JAJOZX010012903.1:60000-70000 GCA_023014485.1 Bathynomus jamesi | reverse complement strand
GAAGACTTTCGGCAGGTGTTTGAAATGGTACTGCCAAATTTCGATTTCCACACCTTCTGATTAGAAAGTACAGAATCGAATGAACGTTGTCCTGTAAAGCGATGCAAAGATGCATCACTCCCTTTGGTGGGAGGAGAAGCGTGGCAATTGTCTTTCGAATTCGTCAAAGACGCGTTGTTGACGCGTGGCAAGATTTGAACCTCGTTAAGACAATGAGACTCGAGGTCATAAGACGAGATTACATCATGTCCCAGGGACATAGGCGAGTTCTCCGTGCCCTCACGTAAATTAGCGGAAGAAGGGGGATCCCTCGGAAAATTCCCCTCATCGAGAACTTCCCTCGTGATGTCTGGGACAGTTTCTTCATAGAGCGCTTCTGTCGTGGGGTTTCAGACAGCCTCTTCATAGGGCACTTCTCTCGTTGTACTGAGGACACCCAGCGTATCGTGCATGCTACACAAACTAACTGGATGGATAAGTGTATTACGCGCTTGCCTTTCCGTACGAACAACTTCCGACGGCGGAGTAGGTTCGGGTTCGCTCCCGGCACCTGTAGGCTTAGTCTCGGGATTGGGTGGAAAATCCTCTACCTTTGAAAACAGAATGAAGTCATCTTCCTTAAATAGGGTTTCAAGCGAAATGACCAAATCGGAACTCAAAGGAGATGCATCTTCAGATTTATTTGGAATAACCGAAACTCTAAGAACTTCAAGTTCCTGCCTAACTGTAACCGAAGGGAGTGACTCGCTCTCAATGGAGTCACAGGGGTCTACTGTGAAGACATTCGAGTCTTCGTGCTCAAAATTACCAAAGGTATGTTGGCGTTCTAGTTCCTCGTTCGCCAGAACTGGAACGGAACGATTGACGATTGATGAAGAATCTACCCCATCTAACAGCAGTTCCTCTTTATTTTGAACTGGTTCCAGGGAGTCATTCGGGCTCTCTGAAACAATTCTTTCACCCTCAGTCGAAAAGAGCGAAGAGTAGGGGTGACACACATTCTCGAAAGGTGGATTCTCTCCTCGAATTAGGCCTGCTTCTCTATCGGCCACATATAAATCGTGCGTAATAAAGAAATTCATCCCCAGGATTAAATCTCCGTCCTAGTCTCCTTCAGATATGATCACAAATGGGGTCAGATAAGGGACTCAATCAAACTCAATAGGAAGAATAATTTCTCCGTTACTGTATTCTTCCAACCATCATCAATGCAGGTCAAGCGAGAAAGCAAATCGAAATTTCCAGTAGCCGTCTTAAGTAACTTCTTGTATACGTCTTGTATACGTCTGACAGCAGTCGTCAACAAGAACCACAACCGCTTGGTTGTTGACAGAAGTTTTCATGAAAATTTGTGAGGTCTTGTCAAAAAGCACCATGTCGCGAGCCCAAGAAGGCGTTTCTGAAACATACGAACATACTTCATCGTCCGCGTCATCGATGGTTTCGCGCGCGGGGTCCAGAAAGCTTCCGACCACACCGTCTTACTTAATGCAGTCGCATTTATTTCGTCGCTATAGCCTACCGGTTGGAACACTTGAGTAGCATAATTCCGAAAAGCGTTCCACGTAGTAAAACTTTTCAACAAGAATGGGTGCAAGACGTTCCTTGCGCAACCCTCTTCATCGTCTAAGAAGTGCGTAACCATCCGAAAATGTCGCGATATCATCGCGAAGTTATAATGAACAAAATATCCCTCTAATGGGTCAAACCATTCGTCCACATACGGGGATACTACTTCACCGTATTCTCTCCTCTTAAAAATTGGAACCTTAGGGATATTACTCGTCAAATAATTATATCTATCCATTTTCTTCGAAAAAAACGACAAAGGACAGAAAAATGGACTTACAACTGAGGAAGGCGAAACGAAACAAAGAAAAACAAGAAAGAAAACTTAACCCTAATACCGTAAATACAACAGAATTGAAACGAAAAAACTTAAGCATGACATTGCCTATTTCGGTTTAAATAAACACTTAATAAAGTCATCCAAAACGAAGATGCAAAACTTGCCTGTCGATTTCGACATATTACTCGAATTGTACGGACTCATTTTAATTTAAACCGAAAAAGCACAAAAAAAAAAAACAGACAAAACTATTTGCGTACCAACACAGTAATTGCAAAAAAAAAAAGAAAATACTAATCCTTGCGCATCAACGCTTTACCAATGAAATCCAAGAATGAAAAAAAATTGCTTAACGACGCGAAAAAGCGATAGAAAAAACGGAAAAAAAATCCTTTTCACGAGTCAACAAACAAACGCACGCACGCACGAACTATATATATACAAGTTAGGTACAATTAATTTAGGAGTCCAGTGTAAAAATGAAAATCAATCCAAAATTCCGTTTTCTGTTGTAAAAATGCGAGACAATTCAAATAAAAAAAATTTCATACCCATTAAAAAAAATAAAAAATTGACCATATACTTTGCAGAAACCGGTTTTCTGTTACAACAATAATATATATTTCACCTATATATTTATATACGCATATACTGCATACAGAAAGGGACAAATCTGTCAATTTCCTTCTTCTTACAACATAAAAAAAGGTTGAATTAAATTGACTGCACTTGAAACTGACTGCACTTGAAACTGACTGACTTGAAACTGACTGACTTGAAACTGACTAACTTCAAACTGACTAACTTCAAACTGACTGACTTGAAACTGACTGACTCGAAACTAACTTGAAATTGACTGACTTGAAACTGCTATCAAGTATTTCTCTAATTCTCTGGGACGGTTGTCCCTCTCAATGCAACCGACTGACTTGAACTGCTATCAAGTATCTCTATAAACTATAAAGTATCTCTATAAACTATCTCTTTCTCTATCAAAGAAATACACAAATAACGCACAATTTGTGCATTATAATAATGCACAATAATTGAACAACAATTGCAAGTCAATTCAAATCAATAATTTGAAAAAAACTAAACAAAAATAAAAAATGTAAACAACATTTCACTCGAATGTACGCGAAGGTACGGTAATATGTTTGGTACCTAAAATAAAATTATTCTATACTAACTATAATAGTGAAAATAACTCTGCTTCAATAAAAAGAAATGTATCACTGGTGTAGTGAGTGTTCCCTGTGTTTCTTGGTTAATTTTGGCTTGATACTCATTATTAATTGTTAATAATACTGACTTCTCAAATGTTTAGAAATTACTTTAAAAAAAAAAGATCTGTACTTAACAAGATTCCTACAGCGAAAATCCTTGAAGACGTCCTGAAGACGTGTCTTGCGGGTTAATTGTTCCTGGATGAAGAATGGGCGTTGCCAGTTATTCTATTTCCAGGTTCTGGAAGACTGGAAGAATCCTAATTGTAGATCGCCAGTTGTTCTATTTCCAGAGTCTGGAAGACTGGAAGAATCTTGATGCAGGGTCACCAGTTGTTAACCCCTCCGTCTTTGGCTTTGGTCGGTTCGAAGCTGACGGGGGTTCTGGTTTAGGTGGCAGCAACGGATTTGATACTCTGGTACCGTATAGGAAATCGCAGAAGTTTCTTTTATATACTACTCGCCGATTTCTTCTTGTAGTGGATCGGAGGATTCTGGGAGTCTTACTTATTCTCTAAAGGTTCCCCGATTCTTCTTATAACGTATCGGGAAATTATTTTTTTCTACTTAAGACTAAGTTCTCTGAAGAGAGCAAGTCTCGTAGGAAGAGATAAAGACTTTTTCTTTCGGTAATTTACTGCTAAAATGTTACAGGTAATGCTCAGCTTCTAAGTTAGATCAGTCTAGTCAAAATGAATATTGGAGAAATTTTATGAGCTTCGATACTAAACTTCCTACTGACGTCATTATTATTTAATGCCGATCTGTTTTTTTTATTCTCAATAGGCTGAATTACTTTACAAAACATTTAAAGACAAAATAAATATTTTTGCTGAAGCAATGTGTAAACTGCTAAGCAAAAGGAAGCCATATTTTATTTAAACCGTATATTGACAGATCTGATGTTTTCAAGATCTGCCGAGTTAATTAACAATGGAATTGAAATATGCCTTCCCATCACGAATTACAAACAAACAGGCACATGGCGAAAATTAAAGGCTTAAGATTAAAAATTAAACGTTAAGCAGGACATGACTTCATCTTTTACAACGAAGAGAGAATGTATACAGAAAATGAACAACATTACATTATTAAGCTAAGTCTAAGAAAATCATTAAGTTGTTTAAACAGAAATAGTTAACCAATTATAAAATAGAAAGCAAATTAAAATTTTATCGAAACTCGTGCCAACGAATACGATTTTGGACTTGATATGTCAAAATGAATATATGAATAAGAATATAAGGATTATATAAATATACGAAGTACACGAATGAACATCAGAATTATATGAATGAAGGGATTGGATTATTCATTGCTCATTTTTACACACACACATATATAATATATATATACATATATATATAATATATATATATAATATATATATATATTATATATATATATATATATATATATAAATTAAAAAAAAATATATATATATATATATATATAAAAAAAATATATATATATGTATATATATATATAAATATATATATAAACACCTGTATGCAAAAACGATAGAGAAAAAATAAAAATAATCCGAGCCAATATTCAGGGCCTTAAATCAAACCACTCCCTGAACAAAGTTTTATACCTGAAAGGACTCATGCAAGAAGCCGGAGCAGACTTTGCATGCCTCACGGAAACTCATCTAAAGGACTGCCAGGCGAACTGTGAAAATTGTGAGTCATGTATTGACAAAAAGAAATACAAATTGACAACTATAACACCCTTCGAGCCGACACAACAGTGAGAAGTAAAGGAGGATGTGCTATTTACACACGCGAAAGGCATATGGCAAAAATGACTATAAGTACCTCAAACAGCTACGTAGAATGTGTAGCAGCAAAAGTTGAAAAATTAAATATGGTACTAATTGTAACGTACAGACTCCTAAACACGCCAACCTCAAAATTTTCAGATTCCATTAAAGAGGTAAGGAACTGTGTAAAAGATCTACACTCTCCAACCCCAAATATTTTTCTCTTTCGTGATTTCAATTTCCCATTCATGAAATATAAAAGGTTAGGAAAAAATATATGTATACACCAGGACAAGGGAGCCACAAGAGAAGACCATGAGTAGGTAAAAATGCTACCAGCTCTAGCTGATGAATTTACAGTATGTTAACGCAAGAAATAACAGAAAACACGAGAAAAAAACAATTGCCTAGATTTGGTATTCACAAACAGCAGTAATCTAATTGACAAGGTAGAAATATCCCCAACAATGATATCGGACCACAACATCATTGAAATAACAACTAATATGAAGGCAACAGGAAAGGAAAGAACACGCACAACAGAAAGAAGCAAATTCGAAATTTTTAATTTTCACTCCAAAGCTATAAACTGGGAAGATGTTCCATCCACCATGGAGTAATAGAGTGGAAAACCATTTTCGAGGCGAAGACAACGGACGAGATGCTAATTACCTTAGAGGAGAAGACGTTAGAAATTGTGGAAGAACATGTCCCAAAAATACAACAAAGAGGAAAGAGAAGCAGGTTCGAGAGACAAAAGAGGGCATTCTTTCGAAAGAGAAAAAGAGTGACTGCAAAATTAAGTAACTCTAAAGATAACATCATAAAAATATTAAATGATAAACTGCAAATTATCGATGACGTCATAGAGGAACTAATTGAGAAGCATACAGAAAAAGAAGAAGAAGACGCTATAAAAGCGATTAAAGCTAACTCAAATTACTTCTATAATTTCGCAAAAAGAAAGTCGAAAAACCATGCGACTATCGGACCTTTAAAAAACGAGAACAGTGCCTTATCTGATGATCTAACAGAAGTATCTGAAATATTAAGAGCTCAGTACGAATCATCTTTCAGTATCCCAAAAACTGACAAATTGATATGCTATAGAAACGCGTTCTTTGAAGAACTACAAGGTGAAAGTATAATGGACTTCGAAATTACGACGGATGATATTACACAAGCCATACGGAAACTAAAAACACACTCAGCGGCAGGACCAGATAAATGGAATGCCACACTGATCAAAAACTGCAAGAATGCAATCGCTGAGCCCCTATATTGAATATGGAGACGATCACTAGACACGGGAGAAATACCGGGCATCCTGAAGAGCGCGAACATAGTCCCAATATATAAAGGAGGAGATCGATCCGAGGCCAAAACCTATAGGCCAGTGTCGCTTACATCTCATCTCACTAAAATATTTCAAAGAAAAGTTAGACAGAAAATCTGACTTTTTGGAAACTCCAAAAAATTAAATGATAACCAACATGGGTTCCGGTCAGACAGATCATGCCTATCACAACTAATGGAACACTACAACAACATTATTGATGCACTTGAAATTAATAAAAACTATGACGTACTATATACAGAGTTTGCTAAAGCTTTCTACAAGTGTGACCATGGAATCATAATACATAAACTGAAATATATGGGAATAACAGGAAAAGTAGGGAAATGGATATATAATTTCCTTAGTGAGTGGCGGGAAGTCGTTACAGTACAAGGAGTATCTTCATCAGAATCAGAGGTCCTCAGCTCAGTACCACAAGGAAAAGTATTAGCTCCACTACTCTTCATAATCATGCTAACTGACATAGATGAGAACGTTACCAGAGACAGCACAGTAACATCCTTTGCGGATGACACAAAAATCAGTAGAAAAATAAGAAACCCAGTAGATATAGGATCTCTACAAACCGACATAAACGTAATGTACAAGAGGACGGAAGACAACAATATGAAGTTTAACACCGAGAAATTTCAGCTGTTACGGTACGGAAAAAGAGAAGACCTAAAATCCATGGAATATTATCAGGGCCGGCCCTAGCAAATGCGAAGCCCAATTCGAATTTTTAAAGTGGAGCCCTAAGGTTAAAGTTACCTACCCATAGTGGGTGCATGCTTACTGAAAGAAATGAACAATGATTCAACAACAAATATTATTTATTTTGGATGTGATCACAAGGAAACCTTTCTGGCTTTCATAGTGGCAAATTCGGCAATTAGGTCTGTATAGTTACAGTTTCTCGCAATGTCGTTTTCACTGGAGAGGGTCGCCATATTACTGAGTCGATCCTGCAGCATCGTCGACCATAAATACGTTTTTATTAATTTCAACTTTGAGAAACTTGTTTCCCCAGATGCAACAGTAATTTTAATAGTCAGTAGTATTCGCAATACAGTCGTGAAATTTGGGAAATCCACCGAACGATTGTTCAAAGTGATGAAGCCCAATATCTTCAGTGGATCAATCTGTAAATCTTCTGGAAGAATTGGTTTCAAGGCTTCGATTTCCTCAGGAAGCATGAATCCATCAATGTCGCGGTCTTCTCCATCAGTCAGTTCAAGTTCGAGATATTTGCCTTGCTTACGTAGATCTGTCTTGAATATCTTTGTGAATATATATATGAAGCCAAACTTTAAGTGATGTTCTCTCATTTGTTCGAATCGTCGTTCCAGGGAGGATATGACAGTGTCTAAAATTGCGTTAAACACAGAAATTTTAAATTTTTCTTCAGCATGTTCAATTGGCTGGTCTTGACCTTCATAGGAAAACATCTTCTTTCGTCTGGCCTCTGTTGTCTTGAATTCTGGCTCGATTTCAAGCTGCTCTGCAATCTCTTTGGCATCTGTTACAGCACTTTGAAATCCACTCTCCCGATATTCTCTCATCCACTTACATGTTCTTTCCAAACTCTCGATAGCACTTGTCAGATGCTTTGAATCACTCTGAAGATCTTTACTCACGTAGTTGACTTGAAAGAGGAGGTCATACCAGAATATGACAGCAACAGTGAATTTAAAATTTTTCATCTCTTTGCAAAGTGATTCTGCTTCGCTTCTTCCTTGAGGATCTTTTGCTTTTTTAGCAATTTCGACAAGTGCATCATAGATCTCGACAGCTTGATATCGTACAGCTTTGACACTTTGCACACGGCATTCCCATCTTGTCTCGCTCAAGGGCTTCACTGAGAACGCTTTCACATACTTGCAGAAGACTGACCATCGATGGGTTGGGGCTGAGAAGAAGACATACAGGCGTTGAATAACCCCGAAAAATGAGATGGCTTGAACACATGTTTTTGCCATGTCCCCAAGTAGAAAATTGTAGTTGTGGCATGTGCATGGAGTGAAGAATGCTCTTGAATTCATTTCCAGAAGTCGCGCTTGAACGCCTGATGAGTGTTTTTCATGTTCGTATCATTATCGTATCCTTGTCCACGAATATCACTCATTTTCAGTCCAAGTTCGTGAAGTTCTCTCATCAATACCTCTAGTAGGTTTTCTCCTGTGGTCTCCTTCACCTCAATGAACTTAATGAAGTGTTAAAAAATTCCACTTTCAGTACCTGATGATCCATTAGAGTCATATCGCAAAGTAAGGGACATCTTCTCCTTGTGACTAATGTCGAGTATGCAATCAAGGATCACAGAGAAATACTCTGCCATTTTAATTCTGTGTACAATGGTTGCTCGAACTTTGTTGCCCATGAGCGAGATGAGTTCATTCTGGATTCGTTTTCCCAGGTAATGATCATGAATTTCGTTATTGACTATTCTTCTAAGATGGTCTTGCATGATGGGATCAAATCTTAAGATAAGCTCAACCAGTCCAAGGAAGTTGCCATTATTCCGTCTGAAGATTGTATCTAATGATCCTCGGAATGCCATGTTCAGCGAGGTACTGTAGAATGGCGAGGAGGCACTCAAACACACTTTTCCACCTAAGCATCTCGGTATTGATTCGTTCCTGACTGAGTTGATCCACAGTGCAACTTTTGATCAAACGTTGTTCGAGTTCCATCCATTGGAGAGTCGCCTTCAGATGGCACTGTGATCTTTCGTGCTCAGACAGTCTGGAACTACTATTCACCCAGTCACAGAATCATCCACACCCCAAGGCATTTTTGGAGTTTCCAAATAACTTGCAACAGAAACAAATATGATTCTTAGAGATTGAATAAATCAACCATTTCCGTATACCAATTTCTCCATTTTCCATCCGTCCCTTGTAATGACTTTTTGAAAACTTGCGGCCATTGTCATCTCTGGGAAAGTTATAGTCTTCCTCACACTGTGGTGGGCATTTACTTACTAGTAAATCTCTGACTTTTGTGCTGACAGTTTCCGGCCATTGACTTGGATCTTTGAGTGCATCCAGAGGCTGATTTTGCAGAATTGGAGTCTGATCCATGGGTTCGTCTTCCCTCTGGATATCACCTTCATCTATCAAAGCTGGTGATGACGCACGTGACGGCGCAGGTACATCTAGTTCACTTTCATCTATCAAAGCTGATGATGCATGTGACGGCGCAGGCACATCTTGTTCAGTTTCAGCCTGTGGATTGCGTTTCTCTCGAAATTTTTCAAATGACCCATACATACACTCAATTTCTGATTTCCGCTTCGCTTCACGCTGTCTCTTCTGGTGACCGCTGAGATATTTCCGAGAAGTATCTTGCAATCTCTTTGGAGGCATCACTGTCAGTCGATATCTGAAATTTAACAAAATATATAATTAATACGGAATACTATTGTATATGAATACTACTGTATATGAAGAGTTATTATGAAAAGCCGTACTTAATTTACCACTCAAAAACAAAATATTTTTTATATTGTACTCATATATTTTCGGGGTCCCTAATAGCGAGGGGCCCAAAGCAGCCGCTTTGCTTGCTTTGCCGAAAGGCCGGAAGTGAATATTACATCCTAAATGGACAGGAAATTCAGAAAAATTCTAGAGCAAAAGATTTAGGGGTTGTAATGACAGATGATGCGAAATTTAAAACACAAAATAAGATAGCAATAAGCAGAACAAAGAGAATAACGGGGCAGATATTGAGAACCTTTAAACGAAGGGATAGGAATGTAATGATTACTCTACTGAAAACCCTGATCATACCCAAATTGAATACTGCTCGGTCCTAAC
>JAJOZX010012903.1:0-50000 GCA_023014485.1 Bathynomus jamesi | reverse complement strand
AGCTGTTCTCTGTCTCGCCTTTAATTTGGGAATACGACACAGTCTACCATTTCTACTTTCCACCGTTGTTCGGGGAGTTATAGAGTTCAGAGTAAGATTAGGGACTAGTTTCTCCATTATTTTCCAAGTGTAAATAATGGTGTATGTGAGGGCCGTTTCCTGGCATAAACAGACTAAGCGGCCGCTTAGGGCCCCGCTGCTACTAGGGGGCCTCTAGACAGGCTCCCAGATCATAGCTCAGTGGGTAAGAATAGGAATGTAGCTGAAGTTATTATTAATATTATTGTTATTTTATTATTATCCTTATTATTATTATTATTATTATTATCATCATCATTATTATCATGATTATTATTATTTAGCAGATTAGTTGTGGTTAACTAAATGTGACTTCGTGCATCTTGGAAAATGAAACGACATTATCCATCAGGAGCTGAAAAACGGAAAAAGAAGGAAATAGAGGAGAAGCTTTCCAGTAGCACAGGTGAGATGTGCCACTTGTATATTCTTATGATTACAGTTCAGGCAACTAGGTTAGGTAGACCATCAAGCTAGGCTAGTGGTCAGGAATCGTGTAGTGTAAGCTAGTCTCTGTAATATTTATAATATTTCGAAATGTGAAATTTAATGGATCACATCACCTCAAATTCTGTTCACACAGATCAATTATCAAACAAGATAAGAAAGAGTATTTTAGCAAAAATTAACAGAATATGTAATGTTATGTTCTTCTCAGGAGCACTACTGAAATATTTGGAAAAGCCATCCTCAGCAAAGCCTGATGAGCATCATGAGTCAACAGCAGGACCATCCTCTATGCAACCTCAAACACCAGTAGAAGTAGAGCCTGATGAACCAACAAGTGGCCCATCTTCTGTTCAGCTTCAACCACCACACACAGGCATTTATACTGAGAAACAAGAACCAAGATCTGCTCCACCGCTTGATCCGTCTGACTGGCCATTTGTCCTGTCAGATGCCTTGAAGACAGATCTGGTGTCTCGAGGACTATTTCAAATCAGTCCAGATTTTACATTCCCGCCGTAAAGAGAGGACGGTAGAAGCGTTCATCACCATTACATGTACAGAACATTAATTAATGGGGAAAAAATAAAGCGAAGCTGGCTGATGCACTATAGAAGGAATGATGCTCTTTATTGCTTCTGCTGCAAGTTGTTTTCAAGGAAGTCGTACAAACTAATTACGGATGGACTTTCAGACTGGATAAACGTTGGTTCGCTTCTGAAAGTTCATGAAAATAGTTCAGAACATGCAGATAACATGGCAACATGGAATGATCTGGAACTGCAGCTAAACACTGGGAGGACCATTGACCAAACTGAAATGTCATTAATGGAGGTAGAGCGAAGACGCTGGCGAGATGTTCTCACACGTCTTGTAAGTATAATCCAATCACTGGCAGAGAGAAACCTTGCTTTCAGAGGGTCTTCCTCTACATTGTACAATCGAGACAATGGCAACTTCTTGAAGGAGGTTGAGCTGCTTGCCAAATTTGACCAAGTGATGAAACAACACATCAGCAGAGTCGAAAGTGGCCAATATAGTTATTCAAGTTACCTAGGAAACATCATTCAAAATGGGCTCATTGGGTCCATTAGTGGGAAGATCTTGGATGCCATTGTTGCAGAAATAAAGCAAGCTAAATATTACTCACTCATTTTAGACTGCACTCCAGACATAAGCCACCAAGAACAGACAGATGTCGATTATTATCAGAACTGTTAAAATGGGTGAAGTACCAGAAATAAAAGAATACTTCTTGGGCTTTCTTGAGGCTTCAGAAAGTACAGGCCTGGGTTTATCAGTTCTGATTCTGAAGAGACTAGATGAACTGATATTCACTTTGATGACTGCAGAGGACAGTCATATGACAACGGAGCGAACAGGAAGGGCAAGAACAAAGGTGTTCAGGCAAGGTTATTAGAGAAGAACTGTCGTGCACTCTATGTTCCATGTGGGCTCACACTCTGAATCTTGTTGTAGCTGATGCAACTAAAGTTTCCACAGATGCCATCAGCTTCTTTGGCAACGTACAAAATTTACAACCTTTTTCAGCAGCTACACAGAGGTGGACAATCCTAAAGAAGCACGTGAACATAACACTCAAGTCTTGGAATGAAACCAGGTGGGAGAGCCGGCTTAAGAGCATTGAGGCTGTGCGATACCAGAGCCACAACATCAGAGAGGCCCTGTTGGAAGTCAGAAACAATGCCACAGATACCATAACCAGGACTGAAGCACAAGCACTTGCAGAGGAGGTAGGGTCTTATCGCTTTCAGATTTGCACAGTAGTTTGGTATGACATTCTTCATGCAGTTAACCATGTGAGCAAACTTCTGCAGTCTCCTACAATGCAGTTTGATGTGGCAGTCAACCTCCTCACAAAAACAAAAGACTCACTCACCAGCTATAGAAACACAGGTTTTGTTGCAGCACAAGTCGTAGCTAGGGACATATGTGAGGAAATGAATGTGGAGGCTGTGCTGAAGGAGAAGAGGTTCAGATCCACAAAAAAGCACTTTGCTTACGAAGCTCCTGACGAACCATTTACAGAAACCTTAAAGAGGCTGGAAGTCAAATTTTTCAGTGTGGTGGTGGATTGTGCCATCGGGTCAATAAATGAGAGATTCAAAACATTAGATGATGTGAGGGACATATTTGGGGTTTTCCTAAACTTCACTACAATGAACAAGGAAGACTTGTCCTGCAAGTGTGAAAAGCTCTCTAAGATACTGAGCTCTGGAGCTGACTCTAACTTTGATGGAAGAGAACTGGCCCTCGAAATTAAGAACTTGCCGACTTTACCTTCACCGAACATGACTGCATTGAAGCTTCTCTCCTTCATTCATCAGAAGCAACTGGAGGAACTATACCCGAATCTCTGGGTTGCACTAAGAATTGCCTGCACTCTACCTGTGACAGTAGCGTCAGCCGAGAGGAGCTTCTCTAAGATGAAGCTAATGAAGAACTACCTCAGATCATCAATGGGGCAGGATCGCCTCAGTGGCCTTGGCATCATAAGCATCAACCAGGACGTTGGCAGGGAGATTTCATATGATGATGTTATTGATGATTTCGCCCAGAAAAAATCTAGGAGGCAAAAATTTTGAAGATACAAACTGTTCTGTATAACTGTTAGCTATTACACGATTGTATCGTAGAGTTAGTAATTGTTTGGTAGTTGATAATTGCATTATTTTTTTATACATAGTTCTGTGTCATTTATTCTAAATAATGTATAAGCCAATTTTCAGGAATTTCATGAACAGTATTTTTTCTGTTTGTCTTCTGAAAGTACATATTTGTTGTTTTGGACATAAATGTTTCATTAAAATTGTTTCATAATTGTTTTTTATTAACAGCCTTTTTTTGTATGTGTGTGCTGAGGTGATGTAGTAAGGCGTGAATTGGTGGATGGAGGGGTAGGGCCTCAAAGGGGTATACTGCTTAGGGCCCCCTAATGGCTAGAAACGGCCCTGGTGTATCTCTCTCTTCTCCTTTCCAGTGAGTATAGGTCTAGTTCGCATAACCTTTCGCAGTAATTAATTTCTTTGCAACCGTTGATCTTGGCTGTGAAACTTCTCTGGATCCCTTCCAGCTCTCTATTGTCTTCTTTTTTATAAGGGGATGTTAGGACCGAACAGTATTCCAATTTGGGTATGATCAGGTTTTTCGGTAGAGTATTCATTACATTCCTATCCCTTCGTTTAAAGGTTCTCAATATCTGCCCCGTTATTCTCTTTGCTCCGCTTACTGCTATCTTAATTTTTATTTCAAATTTCGCATCATCTGACTTTATAACCCCTAAATCCTTTGCTCTAGAATCTCTCTGAATTTTCTGTCCATTGGGGGTATAATATTCCATGTATTTTAGGTCTTCTCTTTTTCCGTACTGTAACAGCTGAAATTTCTCGGTGTTAAACTTCATATTGTTGTCTTCCGTCCACTTGTACATTACGTTTATGTCGGTTTGTAGAGGTCCTATATCTACTGGGTTTCTTATTTTTCTACTGATTTTTGTGTCATCCGCAAAGGATGTTACTGTGCTGTCTCTGGTAACGTTCTCATCTATGTCAGTTAGCATGATTATGAAGAGTAACGGAGCTAATACTTTCCTTGTGGTACTGAGCTGAGGACCTCTGATTCTGATGAAGATACTCCTTGTACTGTAACGACTTGCCGCCTCTCACTAAGGAAATTATATATCCATTTCCCTACTTTTCCTGTTATTCCCATATATTTCAGTTTATATATTATGATTCCATGATCACACTTGTCCGATAGTCGCATGGTTTTTCGACTTTCTTTTTGCTAAATTATAGAAGTACTTTGAATTAGCTTTTATCGCTTTTATAGCATCGTCTTCTTCTTTTTCTGTATGCTTCTCAATCAGTTCCTGTATGATGTCATCGATACTTTGAGTTTATTATTTAATATTTTTCTGATGTTGTTTTCTTTACAGTTAATTCTGTAGTCACTCTTTTTCTCTTTCGAAACAATGCCCTCTTTTTTCTCTCGAACCTGCTTCTCTTTCCTCATTGTTGTATTTTTGGGACATGTTTTTCCACAATTTCTAACGTCTTCTCTAATGTCATTAGCATCTCCTCCTTTGTCTTAGCCTCGAAAATTTTTTTCCAATCTATTACTTCCATACTGGATGTAACATCTTCCCAGTTTATAGCTTTGGGGTGAAAATTAAAAATTTCGAATTTGCTTCTTTCTATAAATATATAGATAAATAAATATATATATAAATTCACAAATATATATATATATATATATATATATTGGGAGATTCAGCAAAGAGTACATTAAATTGGAGGATGAAATCCTTGGATAATTCTAAACCACAATGTCTCTATGGTAAAATGTCAGATTCTGCATAGTTTCCATGTTACAATACATTCAAGATGTTGTATTCATGAGAGTGAATATGAAGTGAAACCCAAGTAGGTTTTTGCTATCATTTACTCAGATCTCTACGGTGTAACCCCTCTTTGTTACAACCTAAAGGAAATGTTCAAATTTGCCCCCTTCTGCCTCAATGCAGGCTTGTACACGTCGTACCATTGAATGTAGAATTGTAGATCCTGTCCCAAAGCTGGATCCTATCTGCTTTGCAGATAGCTTGTGAGGGAAGCTATATTTTTGGGACCTCTTCGCGAGTGACCCGTTGCCCACGTCAGGCTAACATCATGAAAAAGAAAAAAACTACAGTGTTTGTTATTTACCATTACTTATTCGGACTATAGTGGATTTAATTTTCCTAGAAGAGTTCCTCGTTCCATGCATGGTCTGTGTGTATCACATATATATATATATATATATATATATAATATATATATATATGTATGTACACAGGCACATATACATATATATATATATATATATATATATATATGTTAAACACAGGGAACCATTCTGAGTTTGTGTATATATATTATATATATATATACACACCGTATATGCTCGCGTATAAGACGACATTTGAAGCTTAAAAAAATCCCCCAAAACTACGAGTCGTCTTATACACTACTGTAGGTATAAAATGTGAACCTTAAATCCTGTGGTGTACGGTAACTTGTTAACATGGGTGATGGTTGATGGAGTGTGTACGGTAGGCGAACCCCATCTCGGTAACTCCTGCCCAAATATTTTCTACTGAAACTCAACTTAATTCACATTATTATAATACAATAAAAAAGTGCAGTGTAATGAAAGTTGGATAACCTTAAATAATATGTGGTATGATTGCATGACGACAATAAAATGAAAATGTCAGCCTAGCCAATCTCCAGGGTAACATTATTAGAATCTCCAGCTATCGCAAGACTCCATCATGGACCCACCAACTAAAAGAAGAAAATACGAAGCAAGTTTCAAGTTGAAAGTAGTAACCTTTGCCAAGGAACATAACAAATGTACTGCTGCATGACAATATGGTGTAACTAAAAAGATGGTACGAGACTGGAGAGTAAATGAAGACGCATTAAAGAGAATGCTAAGGACTAAATGTGTATTAAGAAGAGGTACCGCACATTGGCCGATTCTTGAAAAACATGTAGCAGACATGGTGCGTGAACATCGTCAAGATGGTTATGTAGTAAAAAGAAATAAAATACGTGAACGAAAGGACTATTGGAGCAGTAATTCCTCACTGGTTCATTTGGTTCTCCGAATCAAGTGCACGATTAAGGGGGTCGTCTTATATGGAGAATATAGCCCAAAACCTACATTTTGACTTGAAAATTTGGGGGTCGTCTCATACGCCCAGTCGCCTTGTACGCCGCGATATACAATATATATATAATATATATATATATATATATATATGTGTGTGTATGTGTGTATATATTTATTTATATTTATATATGTATATATTTATTTATATATATTTATATATATATATTTACTTATTTATATATATATAAATAAATATATATATATATACAGGGTGGGCCGTAAGTTTCCATACATAGGAAAAATAAACATTTTTTATGGACAACCATTTTATTTATATAATATGCTCTACATGGTTGCCATTGTTTTGAAAACACATTTCAATACGTGTTCCCCACTGTTGATGAACACGCATTAGCACAGTTGACGTTATGCTTGTAATGGCGTTGGTGATACGTTCCTTTAGATGATTTATGTCTCGTATCTTTTCCTGATACACCATGGCCTTCAAGTGCCCCCAAGATAGAAATCAAGGGGGGTGAGATCTGGGGATGTGGGAGGCCACTCCACAGGACCACGCCGACCAATCCAAGCATCCGGAAACTGCTGATCCAAATACCGACGCACGTGAAGACCATAATGAGGTAGAGCTCCATCTTGCTGAAGTAAACTGGGAAGTTACCTTCCTCGTTTAGCAGGGATGGGAATCTTCTTGCAACATGTTAAGATACCTTTCGGCATTAAGATTTCCACTGACAAAAATTGGTCCAATAATTCTGTCACCCCATATCCCGGCCCACACCATCACTTTACCGGCACCTTGCATCTTCGTCGGACTCAGCCAGTTAGGGTTAGCATTACTCCAATAACGTATGTTTTGCCGATTAACCTCTCCATTGACGTAAAAATTTGCTTCATCAGTAAACAAGATCTTACGTCAAACGCATATTCTTAGGGTATCTGAAACATAAAAACAAACGTTTAAATTTTCCTATGTATGGAAACTTACGGCCCACCCTGTATATATATATATATATATATATATATACACACAGGGTGAGTCAAAAGCCTCCATACATAGGCAAAATGGTCATGACAAATAAATGATTCTTTATTTTTTATTTTTTGCAGGTGATATGGTGAGATGCCTCTGTATGTGCCATCCGTATGTGCATTCAGTGTAATGGTGCTCACATAGAGCATATTTTGTGAATTACAAGTGATTGCATAATAAAGTGCCATTTTTCCTATGTATGGAAACTTTTGACTCACCCTGTCTATATGTATATATATATATATATATATATATATATATATATATATATATGTGTGGTGTGTGTGTGTAAAATTGAACAATGAATAATTCCTATATAATTCGCATATTTACCCAATCCGTGTATTCATATAATCTTTATATTCAAATATTCTTTTTTACATAAGAACCAAACTCGCATAATGCAAGTTTGGATGTCTTCATTCATACGTCCATTTCTTGACCATTATCTTTTTTTCCATTATTTGCATTATCTTTTATTTCTATTATCTTTTATTTCCATTATCTTTCATTTCCATTATCTTTTATTGTCTACTTATGCCCTATTGACATATCAGTCCATGTTTACTCGTGTAAGTCTCTATTACGCACAGAAACTATTGTGTGACTACCGACATGTGTATAATACTTATGCACTCGTACATTTCCGTTGGTAGTCACGATTACATACGTGATCATGATTACGTACATATAAATACGGCCACATGTATTTTTATTTTTATTTTTTATTTATTTAATTTCTCGCAAGATAGCCGTTCATGCTGACGCAAGTGTTCGAATTCCGATGACGACGCCAAAAGCAGGCATCCGAATGAGAAATCTCCTCTCTTGCTTGCTTCTAATCCGAAAACATTATTTTGTTTTATATTGTTATAGATTGTGTCTTATGTTATATATATGTGCCCATGTACTTTGTGTTAAATCCTAAAATAATAGTTATCCTAATATAAATATGAAACACTGTAAAACTATAGTTAACTGTATTTAATGGTAATTAACTGTTATAATTTAATATGTTGTAATTAATGTATTTTAATGAAACTTTAAATAACGATAATAAGTGAATGTGAATTAATTGGTAATTATAATCATAGTTATAGTAAACCAAAATTACAATCTACTCATTGATGTACTTCGGTTGTACTCAATGTACAACCCGACATTATGTCGACATTTAGGAATGTATACGCGGCGATTTTGTTACTATTTTTTATTATTATTTTTTCGTTGGGATAATTTTTTGATTTGCTTTCTACTTTGCCCAATAATTGGTGACTTTTTCTTTTAAAAATTTCTTAATAATTTTTTTAGATTTAGCTTAATAATGAATCCTGATTAAAAGTTGCAATGTTCATGTTTTGTATACATTCTCTCTTCGTTATAAAAGATGAAGTCATGTCTTGCCTAAGCATTTAATTGTAAATCTTAAACCTTTAATTTTTTGCTCATATGCATATTTTAGTGTAAAGATGCATAGTTCAATTTCCACTTTTAGTTAACTCGGCAGATCATGACAACATTGTTTCTGAAAATACGCGGTTTAAGATAAAAATATGGTTTCATCTTCAAATATCTTGTTTATCCATTTTAACACTACCAAAGCTAAAAGATTTACTTTAGTTTCAAATATTATGCAAAAATAATGCAGCCTATAGAGAATAGAAACGACACAAGTCAACATTTAATAATAATGATGTTAGCAAATTATGGGTATATAAACCCACAAAATTTCTTCCATGTTCATTCTGACGAGTATGATCTAACTTAAGAGGCTGATCATTGCCTGTAACATTTTAGCAGTAAATTACAGTAAGAAAAAGTATTTTTCTTCTCCTTCGAGCCGTGCTCTCTTCAGAGAACTTAGTCACTAAAATCTCCTGATACGTTACAAGAAGAATTAGGGAACACTCAGCGAATTTCATTAGCCTCCCAGAATCCTATAGTGGATTAATTTTCCTGGAAGAGTTCCTTGTTCCATGCACGGTCTGTGTGTATCACAGAAAACCTCAGTGAACCATTCTGAGTTCATTCCCATATATATATATATACATACTGTATATTAGATCGTTTCACGATTATATGGTAATTTTTCAAATTGAATTTTGATAAACGCACACACTTTTATTTTTTTATATAAAGGAAGAAAAACAAAGAGACAAAATATCATTTTATTTGAATGATAAAAAGGCACCCCTCAGATGGCACTTCTTTTACATTAATGGATAATTAGAGCAAATATAAGTCTGAACGAAAAATATGTTTTAAAACAAAGCGACTTAAATTCTATTTCAGACATATATTGATTAAGAATATAGGGATTTCAGTGGCTGAGGGACCTCCTTTCTCTGATTTTCAATGATTTGAAAGGCCAGTTGTCTCTCCCTCACTCTTTGTGAGCTTCTCATTAAACTCTGTAGCCAGTTTGACTCCTCGTTCAGCACAGTCGTTGATTACTTTGACTGCCATGACCCGATTACGGTGCTCCTCAATGTCTTCAAGTTTCTTGGGAATTTCTATTTTCAAACACTTGAAGAAGTCTTGTGTTTGAGTTGTGACAAAACTGGTAATCTTTAAGTCATTGGGGTTTTGCAACATTCGGGGGTCCACCTTTCTTGCCCTCACTTTCGAGGAGGCGCGTGGTGAAGGTTGTGGAGCATTAGAACCTTATCATCTTCAGTCACGAGGTTTGAGAAAAAGCCAAATCCTACAAGATCCTCACTCAAGTACCAACAATGGTTATGAATATTTTTGAGGGCTGTAGCACCCACTTCCTTATCAACCTGGATCTTGTAGATATGTAGCATCTTGAGGAGGGCCAAATCATTTGCTGGAGCATCAATTCCAACTGGAGATGTATACCAAGCTTGAAGATAAACTGTCACTGAAAAGGCGTTTATTCGTATCAGAGCTTGTTTTTCATGAGGGGTGAGAAGGAATTGGTTCCTAAATAAGTAAATTTTTAAGGAATAGATGCCATTTCCCATCCATCTAGCTCTGCTGTAAGCTCCTGGGTAGTGGAATCTGCTATCAGAGCCTTTATTTGTTTTAGGCATTGGACAACCAAGGAAGATAAGTGCAAGTTCTAAGTATTCCCTGTAGTCACCTCGAGTGTGGCCCTCTTGAAGTTTGGAGTTGATGAAAGAAATAAGCTTGTCTCTGTGCTTCAAGATCCAATGATCTTAAGATTCTGAGGTGAGATCATTGGGTTCATAGGGCTTGTAATTCTGCTGATCAATGTTATCCCAACAATCTCTGAATCGATTGAATAAGAGAATTTGTGGACCGAAGAAGGGAAAAACATGTCAAAAACTGCAGTGATAAGAAGCTCGTGGATATGGTGGCGGCATGCCAGAAAAAGGAGTGATCTCTGAAGGGCCTTTTGGATGATGGTACAAGCCCCAGCATGGATGCCTGTATTGCTTGCAGTAGTATCAAAACAAAGGCCTGCTACCCACTCATTTACTTGTGGCCATTGCTTCAAGACATCTAAAACTGCTCTCCCCATTTCTTCTCCCGTTCCAGAAATAAGCTTTGGAATAGACAGTAATTTTTCTAATTCGCCTGCACCAGTCACAACAATGGGCATTACATCAATCTTACCCCCATGCATGGATGGAAGAAGCTTTCCATCAAAATGAATTATTAAAGGGGTATTTGGTTGGAAACTGGCTTTAATGTCTTCTCCCATCTGCATCCATGTTGATCGCCGAGACCTGTAGATAGAGGATGATGAAAGTGTGATCTCTTCAATTTCCACTCCAGCAGCTGAAAGGGCAGGTGCCACAATGTGCATAGCAGCTCTTGCAGATGTTCCAGTGCGGTCCAGAACAGCCAAGAACTTTTTATCCCTAACAATTACACCTGGTTCAAGTTTCTCCTTTTTTGAAGATGATGATGAGAGTGCTCTGTAGAACAATTCATCACCAGATGATTCTTCACTTCCTCCTGAACCGGAATTTTCACATTGGTTGAGATCCACAACCTTTGTCAATTGCCTCATTTCTTCCTTTGATTTCCTGCGAAGTTTTTCCATTCTTTCCATGCTTATCTGTCGTGCTTTTGCCTTTCTTGAAAACTCCTTGTCTTCTGGACCCATAATCATTTTCCGATCGTTCCTTTGATCCTTAAGAAAATCTTTATCCTCCTGCAATTTTATTTCTGTTTCCACTTCTGAATGAGCTACATCGAAAAGCTTCTTTAAGCTGGTGACAAATTCTGCTTCATTCTTCTCTTGGGTAGGAGTTCGTCGAGTTCGGTTCTTGACCAGCCCTTCATGCTTATTGTAAAGCCTTTTAAGCTTTGAGACAATATAAGGCTTGTGGGATGTAATTAAGGAGGCTTTTTCCCACATAGCAATAACTTCGTTGGCTACAGTTGCGCAAGCTACAGAGACATTTTGCTTTCCCACCTTAATGTGATAAAAAAACGTTTAAGGACATCACTGTTAGTTGGAAGCTGCTTCTCAGAAAAACCCTCTTCCAGCACTTGTCCGACCAACCAGACTTCACACTTGTTTTCTGGTTTTTGCCATAATTCTGAGGGAAAAAGTTTTACCACCTGTTAGTCTTAATAATAATATAATATAATCATTAATCACTCACCTAAATTATATTATGACTTGATTACTGTAAGAAAACTTGTAAAGTAACATGAAGTAACCTTTCTAGAACAGTAAACTTGTGAAAATATCAGTAATTATAGATGAAAAAGCAAATAAACATCATATAATCCATAAAAGGAAAAAATGGAAATTCTAGAATAGTTATCCTGAAGGAAGAATTTTCTAGAATTCTCTCTAAAGAATATAGGGGGGTTACTGGACCATTCCTGAAAATGACCTACTTATCTTCCAATTTTATTTATGAATTTTATATACCAAATTTAAGAGGACATCACAAAATAAAATAAATATATTTGCCAGAAAAATGAAAATTTTCTCATGAGGTGTAAAATAGATATGCATTGAGGGGTGGGATAACAATAAGCTCTGTCTTAATATTTTGCATGAAGTCTTTATTCATGACATATTACTTTTTTAGTATGTGTGCGTTGAGCCATCATAAATTTCGATTTTTCGAAACGGCCTACTGTATATATATATATATGTATATATATATATATGTATATATATATATATATGTAAAAATGGACCATAAATAATTCCCATATTCTTATACCATCTTATTCTTCATGTAATTCTTGTATTCATTTATATAGTTCTTGTATCCATTTTAGAAAAAAGTATACATTTTAAAAATTCATGTTATATGGTTCATGTATTTATATAATCCTGTATATTCTTATATATGTAACTTTATATAATGCCTATACTCATATGTATGTACGTGTGTGTATTCATTTTTACATAAGGACCAAAATCGCCCAACGCGAGTTTGGATAAACTCATAATCATTTTTTTAGATTTCGCTTAATAAGGAATCCTGCTTAAGCTTTCCAATGTTCATATTTTGTGTACGTTTTCTTTCGTTATAAAAGATGAGATCATGTCTTGCCTAAGCATTTAATTTGTACATCTTAAACCTTAAAATTTTACTTATATGCATATTTAGTGTAAAGATGCATAGTCCGATTTCCACTTTTAGTTAACTTGGCAGATCATGATAACATCAGATCTGAAAAGTCGCGGTGTAAGATAAAAATATGGTTTCATCTTCAAATATTTTGTTTACTCGTTCAAGCCTTACCACAGCTAAAAAATTACTTTATTTTCGAATATTGTGCAAAAATAATGCAGCCTTTTAGCATTTAATAATAATGATGTTAGCAGTTTTGGGGTATGTAAACCCCATTAAAAATCTTCCATTGTCATTCAGAAGCTAATTCAAAGGCTGAGCACTACCTGTACATTTTAGCAGTAAATTACAGTAAAAGAGTCTTTATCTTATCCTTCGAGCCTTGCTCTCTTCAGAAGAACTTAGTCATTAAACTTTCCGAATACGCTATAAGAAGAGTCCAGAATCTTCAGAATTTTTAGTAAGTCTACCAGAGTCCTCCGAGCCACTATAGAAGAACTCGGAGAGTAATATAGAAGAAAACTACGGCAAGTCACACATCCTTTGCTGCCACCTAACTAGAAACACAGTCGACTTCGAATCAACCCAGGCCACAGACGGAGGGGTTAACAACTGGCGACCTTGCCAGGATCTTCACAACTGACAACTTCTGCACCCAGGATTCTTCCAGTCTTCCAGACCCTGGAACTAGAATCAACACCCAGTTGACCGGCGTCAACACCCAGTTGACCGGCGTGTCACGACTTCTAGTTCGCCACATCCACCCTTGAACCGGTGCGTCACGACTCCAAGTTCTCCACGCCTAGTTTTCATCCAAGAAAAAGTGGCCAGCAAGACACGTCTTCAGGACACGTCTCTAAGGATTTCGCCGTAGGAATCTTGTTAAGTACAAAACTCTTTTTTAAATAATCTCTAAACATTTGAAAAGTCAGTATTATTAACAGTTAATATTTAGTGTTGAGCCAGAATTAACACAAAACACAGTGAACACGTCAGACACCAGTGATACATTTTTTTAATTGAAAACAGTATTTTCACAGAATTATTGTCACAGAATTAAAATTCACAGAGTTAATGTCACAGAGTTAAAATTCACAGATTTATTATCACAGTTATTTTCAGAGAGTTATTTTCACAGTTATTTTCACTATTATAGTTAGTATAGTATAATTTTGTTTAATGTACCAAGCATAGTACCAAGATAATCTTATTTACATTTTTTCATTATTATTTTGTTTGCAATCTTTTCAAATTTTCGCATAGTTAGACAAATTGTTGTGCATTTATTTTTTTAGATAGTGTAGTTAGGAAAACCATTAAGTGATGATTCCATAAATTAAGATCGGTCAAGCAGACCTAATTAGAACACATTAATAAGTACCTTCACATATGAGCGATTCAGACGGTGCGCTTTCTGACATCGAAAATTTACCTACACCCATTTTTCCACCTACCCCGCGCCCTTCAAACATACTCCCAAACACACAAACTTCAGATAAAGAACAAGCCAATATGTCTCAGTCTCAAACCCCCGCCCCAGCGTACATTAACTTAGGCAGTCTAGTAAACCTTCCCCATACTGTTTTAATTTTTAAGGGGACCATAGATAATCGCTTTGTTGAACCACGCGTAAGACCTTGGATTGAATCTTTAGAGCAACATTTCTTACGCGAAAACATCACCGATAATGATATAAAAATTAGGGAAGCAAAAAGATTTATCGCCCCTAAAGAAGGGAATGCTCATGACACAGTCACCTACGTCCCATCAATTAGCGAAGCTACAACATGGGACGATTTTAAACAAAACTTATTAGAATTTTTTAAAGAAATAACACTTGCACAACCCTTACCCACGTTAGAAGCAGTCTTCCAAGCTAAATGGAAGAAAGAGGAACACGAAGATTTAAACAATTTTATTACACAAACACATAAACTCGTAGGAGAAGCCCTTCGTGCCGCTAAAAATGCGTGTGGCATTACTTTCACTTCGAAACAAAGAAATCAATAAGTAGCAACAACTATTTACCAAAACCTACCCGGAGCACCTAAAAAAAAGTTTCAGGAGTTTTTAAATGTTGATAAACCTGTAAGTGTAGCCTTAAACAAAACACGGGAACATTACCCGATTTAGCAAACCAGACCTACCGAAAGAGTAGAGAAACCCTGTACATTACATTCAACAGCAGCAGCCACAACACCAACAGCAACAACAACAACTCTATAAATCGAGGCCAATGCAGGGAACACCACCCCAGAAACAAGCCCCCCAAACCCAGAATGCACGCCCTCCTCCACAGTGTTTTAACTGCGATAGCTGTGGGCACATGATAAGTCAGAGCAATTATCCCTCTTATTGCTCCCACTGTCACGAACATGGTCATCGCCGTGGCGATCGCCAAAAGTGTGCTGATAAAGCCCCTGCAAGGTATAGACCCCACTTCAGAAACCAAACCACCCACGTTCCAAAACCGTATCCCAAAAGTCATCCAATCCCCAGAAACCAGTCCATTCCCAGCCTCACTCGAACCACCAACCCAATAGATTACGACCACAGGATCAACCACACTCTTACCCCAAGTACAAACCTCAGTACAACCAGCAAGGTCAGCTAGTTCGGCACGTAGAAGTACCCGTGGAGGAATCATTTTCCCCAGTGTACAGTTTTCAAGAACACCTCCAGCGTATGGTAATTCCGTAGAATATGACCCAGGTCCTCCCATAGAAGACCATTCGAGCCCTTTTTTAGACCCTACTTTGGAGGCAGCAGTTCAACCTCCTCCCTCCTAAATTACAGTAATGAACTCAGATACGCATACAAACTGCCCATCAGGATAATAGGTGCGGACCTCCTAGATTTAATAATAAATTGTAGCACCGATAACCAAGAGGGACAACCGCTCCAGAGATCAGACCCCAGGGTAATCACTTCTAGTTGTTGAATCCAGTTGGATCAACACAGTCAGTTTCCAGTCAGTCAGTTTCCAGTCAGTCAGTTTCCAGTCAGTCAGTTTCCAGTCAATCAATTTCCAGTCAGCCAGTTTCCAGTCAGCCAGTTACCAGTCAGCCAGTTCCCAGTCAGCCAGTTTCAGTTCAGCCAGCTTCAGTTCCGCCCATAAGGCAAATTTTAATTGCCGAACCAGAGTCAGATTCACAATTTTTCATATGCCCTACCGAGCATATAACAGTAGCACCTCATGAAAAGATTTGTTTCCTAGCAAAAGTAGTCGACAGTCAAGAAACATTATTAGAGTCAGAGCGTACTCTGATTACAAAGAAAAGTAATTTCAAAAGAGATGTTCTTATTGCCCAAGTCTTTAGTCAGAGTCAGAATTCAGCTATCCCTGTTGTTTGTTTAAACAAAGGAAAAGGCCATATAGAATTAACTTCAAATCAGAAAATAGGAACTGTTTCCACAGTAGAAGTAGATTCAGATTTCCCCATCAGTATGATAAATCGTGTTTCCAGTTCCTTAGAGTTAAATCCTTCAGTATTAAAAGAAAAATATAAGAAATGTCTGGAGCATTCCCTTCAGGAGTCACCAGTATCCCAAACTAATGGAATCACTTCTCGATTTCCTGATAAGAAATAGAGATGTGATTGCCCTAAAAGGAGATCCTCTGGGCCGAACTAATTTGGTCCCTTTTGAAATCAAGTTGGAACCCAATTCCAAACCCATTTTCATTCCTCCCTATCGGGTTCCACATTCCCAATTAGTCACTATTGAGGAACACATCACGGACATGTTGGAACAGGATGTCATTCAGCCTTCAGCTAGTCCCTGGTACGCTCCTATGATTCTCGTCTCCAGAAAGGACGGAACATCTCGCCCTTGTATAGATTTTAGACGCCTGAATATCATTACCATCCCAGACCGTTTCCCGATTCCAAACATGCAGGAAACAATTCTGAACGTAGGGAAAGCGAAATTTTTTTCATCCCTCGATTTAGCATCCGGTTATTGGCAAATGGAGGTCAGTCCCGAGTCTCGGGCATTGACTGCTTTCTCCACTAACCGAGGCCATTACGAATTCCAGGTTTTACCTTTCGGAGTCCGAAATGGGCCTGCTAATTTCTCTAGGTTGATGAATATAGTCCTTTCCGACCTATTAGGTGTCGAAGTTCTCGTTTATCTTGACGATATTATCGTCTACAGTTCGGACATAAAAACACACTTTCAACGTCTTCAGAATGTGCTATCACGCTTGAGAAAAGCACACCTTAAACTGAAGCTTGCAAAGTGCAATTTTTTACAAGAATCCCCGGTCTACCTAGGATTCCTACTCTCGTCCACAGGAATTAAACCTGATCCAGCCAAACTCGAAGCGCTGGAACGGTACCCTGTACCCAAAACCATCAACGACGCCCGTGCATTTATTGGTTTTGTCGGATTCTATCGGAATTTTATCCCCCAATTTTAAAATATTGCTAAACCCATTACTAATTTGTTCCAGAAAAATTCGAAATTTAACTGGGAATCCGATCACCAACATACCTTTGAAACTTTAATTAATAAACTAACCTGTCCTCCCATCTTATAATATACTGATTACACAAGACCCTTCATCATAGCCACAGATGCTTCCTCCTATGGACTAGGAGCCGTCCTGTTACAGGACGTAGACGGTGTGGAATTACCCATTGCCTATGCCAGTCAACTTCTCTCTGCACCTCAAAGGAATTATTCTACTACGGACCGAGAGGCCCTAGCGGTATATTGGGCTTCGAAAAAATTCCGAAATATCGTCTATGGCTACGATGTAACCATCAAGATTGATCATAAGCCAAACACGTACCTCTTCAAGGACAAGCTACTTGAAGGACGATTGAGTAGATGGGCTCTGTTGATTCAGGACTTTGCGGCAAAAATCGTATACAAACCGGGAAAACTTCAAGTTATTCCAGACAGATTGTCGAGATTCAAGCCCGACGCCCAAGTGAATAAAATAGGAATTCTTCCTGTGTTCGACTACGAGTGTCTGCAATACTCCCAACAACAGGACCAACACACCCAAACCCTTCGGGCGCGCCTGCAACAAAAGGAACCATCGAAGGTAAAAGAACAGTACAACCTCAAAGATGGGCTCGTACATTTCAGGAACGAAGATGGAAATGACCTCGTGGAGATACCAAAGGATCTCGTCGATATAGCCATTGGACTTTGTCACGACTCACCTTTTTATGGACACATGTGGCCGGATCGCACCATCAAGAGTCTTTTGGAGCGATACCATTTTCCCGAGATGAACAGAAAGGTACATGAATACATCGATGAATGTCCGTCGTGTTTAAAACATAAGGGCAACGTACCATCCACAGCTCCGATGCATATATACCCAGTATGCCAAAGGCCCTGGCAAAGAACTGGAATGGATATACTGAGACCATTCCCGAAAACATCAAAGGGAAACCAGTACATCATTGTATTTACAGACCACTTCTCGCGTTACAGCGAAGTAGCTGCCATTCCAGACCAGACCTCGGAAACTGTGGCCAGAGCCCTAGTGGAACGCGTCATCCAGAATCATACTACTCCTTCCATCCTAATTTCGGATAACGCTCTTAGCTTCACGTCCAAACTGTTCGAATCACTCTGTAACATGTGTAAAATTAAAAACTCACAGTGTGGCATACCATCCGCAGGCAAACGGCTTAGTGGAAAGGCACAATCGAAAGATCTTAAAAGTCCTGCGCCACGTTGTCGATGCGTCCTCCCGTACATGGGATGATTCCCTTCCCATGGTACAAACAGCCATCAACAATGGCTATAATGTGTCCATCGGGGACACCCCTCATTTCGTCCTCTATCACTACGACAAGCGTCTGCCTTTTGATTTGCCTGACAAAACCGACCCGGCAGTTCTAACATTTTCCGAAATGGCAGAAGGAAATCAGCAACTAGCTGAACGATCTTTCAAGATTTTTGACATAATCCGCTATGCCCTCGACCAACGAAACCGCCAGGTGCTCATCGCAAATTATACCCAAAATGGGATGGCCCATATAGGATTATGTAAAACCTCGGAAAAAATCGTTATGAAATCCTCGACCTCCGGGATCATTCCAAACTAAAGATCATTCACGCTGACAATTTGAAGGTAGCTTCCGAGCGACACTTTCCCAAAAAACAGCTGCCAGGCGTTCGAGCCGCCTATCCTTCAAAAGGTCAACGTATTAACAAATCGAGCTGGGATAAAAAACTGAAGTGGTCACCGCGGGAACCGCTACCCATGACGAAGATTGGTACCTCGTAATACCACCAGTACTCAAGCCATTCTCTGAACAAGAGGAGGCCCCAGAGTCAAGCGTCCCATCGGAACAAGACCCTGGAGAAACCCCTTCGAGAGGATCACTCAGTGGAACTCCACCATCTCCTCCAACTCCACCATCTCCTCTGTCACCACCCTCACCGATTGATGATCGACGCACGGATCCTACATACCGTCCGCAAATGCATCAACCACGTGAACTAGAACCTTCACATAAGAAACGAACCCGCTCAGAATCCGAGCTCAACGGTCGACCCCCATTGCCACCAAAACGAGGCAGACCCCTTCGCCCACAAACACAAGTATCCGCATAGCCACCTCCAGCTCCGTATAACGTAAGGCGTAGAAATGATTAAATTATCCCCCCTATAATTTTCCAAATTATTTACTCTTGTAACCCTAGCATTAAAATTTCTACCGGAGTTGTTGTAGAAAAACTTGCAGAAGGTAAATTTTTGAAAGGGCACGCAGACCTTTATATAAATTTGCAACCCCCTGCTACAATTAAAATCAATCTCCTTCAGATACAAACCCAATTAAAAACGTTTGAAAGTAAAGTCTAGAATTCTTTCCAAGGAAAAGATCAGATTAGTCGCGTTCTGTTAGAAAATATCCTCGAAAATATTCAAACTACAGCACGCGCCCTATTAGAAATATTAGCCTTACCATGGATACAAACTGAAACTAAAAATTCGGAAAACTTTAACCAAAGAAGTAAAAGGGGACTGATAGATATAGGAGGGAAACTGTTCAAAGGTTTATTCGGATTAGCAACCGAAGATATTAAAAGAATCGAATTCAAATTGAATCTCTTTGCGCGAAATCGACAGTATAATGGACACATGTTAGAACAAACTATTAGGTCACTACACGAAAACAATCGCTTCCTCCACTCCCTTTCGGACAGATTCACATACCTTGAATCCATGTTAGCTCAATACAAAGAACACACAAGATACCTAGAATTAATAGAGATAATTAACCTACAAGTAACCCTAATCGATAAATACTTACAACGAATAACTACGATTCATTCCAAGGTTTTGCTTGGAACCCAGCTAGCCCATGGAAAAGTCACTCTTTCAACCCTAATACCATGGGAAACACTTCAGTTCTTGATTCACACCGCCCAGACACAATATTGAAGTTTTTCACAACTTGGACACCCCAACAGAAACCATGACGCTAGAAAAGTGACTCCTTGTTGCGTACAGTCTTTCATCTTGGATTTCATTTTTCTTCGCAACATCAGAATAAACCCGGTCATTCTGTGAGTTTCTTGGTGGCTCTACCGTAAAACGTTTTTCATCCGTAAAAAATGTCTTGGAAAGTTTATCTTCAGTAAAATACGTTTGGATTTCTCAACTCTTTTCTGACAGTTTACTTCTGACAATCTGTGTCCATGCACTTTTAAATGGTTTAAATTGCAGATCAGATTTAATAATCCTTCTTACGCTTGATTCTGATATTTCTAGTTCTTTTGATATTTGAGCAGGTGTCATGTGGCTACCAGGTCGATCATCTTGACTAAGGATACGTTCCTCCACTTTCTGAATATTTTCATCTACTCTAACTGATTTTGGTCGCCCACTACCAACCTTCCTTTCAATGCTTCCTGTTTCATCGATAGTTCTCAAAAAGTAATCTAAACCCCATCTAGTCCATCCTTTATAATCGAATTCAGAAAGTAATTTCCTTGCACTATAACCTTTTTCAACTCTATAATGCTTTATAATTATTTTATCTTCATGTGAGAATGGCATATTTAGAGGTATTCACGAAAAATTTTAAACCTAAACAAATTCTGAAAAAGAGAAAAAAGAAGATATTACATAATGAGTAAAACTGAAATTTTCGCAATCTGTAGAAATAACCGCATAACTCCTAAAATATTTAAAATAAAGTTATAAAATTATCACAGATTATTTATGAGCCTTTTATTTATTTAGTGTAAAAAATATTTTAAATCTCTATCAAATTGTGCATTTTATAGAGATTTCAAATTGGCTTAGTTTTTTTTACAGACCCTGTGTATATATATATATAATATAATATATATATATATATATATTATATATATATATATATATAACATAACACACATCATAATGTTTTATAAATTAGAAGCAAGCAAGAGAGGACATTTCGTATTCAGATGCCCTCTTTTGGCGTCGTCATCGGCATTCGAACACTTGAGTCAGCATGAACGAGTATCTTGCGAGAGGTGAAATAATTAAAAGAAAAAGTAAAAATGAATACATGTGGACGTATTGACATGTAAGGTAACGACGGACTTAATCATGATCATCAGGGGACATGTACGAATGCATAAAGTTTTGTGCACATATCGGTAATCACACAATAGGTTCTTTGCGTAAAAGAGACTGACACGAGTAAACATGTGTTGATAGGTTGATATGGCATGAGTAGACAATAAGTATACAATAGATAGGTCGATGCATGAATAATTAATACAATTAATTAAAGACAACGGTCAAGATAAGATATGGACCTATGGATGAATATGGTCGAATAATAATATTATGTTAAAGAATTTACCATACATTGAATACTAAAGACATCCAAACTTGCATTATGCGAGTTTGATCCTTATATAAAAATGAATATTTGTATATAAAGATTATATAAATATAAGAACTCTATGAATATAATGAATATAAATATTGTAATGAATATAAGGATTTATATAAAGATTGTAATGAATATAAGGATTTATATAAAGATTGTAATGAATATAATGATTTATATAAAGATTATATAAATACACGGATTAGGTAAAAATGAAGATTTATATAAATGTACGATTTATGTAGGAATTATTTCTTTGTTCATTTCTACAGGGCTCTCCCTTCTAGAATAATATTAATTCAATAATATAATATCCTAACTAATTCAAACTAGATGATGACTACTGGGTTTTATAATACAAATTTTATACACAACACGTGAGTTGGGGTGGTTAAGTTACAATGAACATTAATGGAATCTAATTTTAGACAACTAATTAATTTAGACAACCAATGATATTGTTAAATTTTTAACAAAAACTTATTTTCCTGTGGAAAAAAAATTCATACGTAATGAATAGTAGGTAAAAGGTGAAAATTTAAATTTTAAAGTTCAGGAATATCCAAAGTTACCATGATCGTACAGTTAATAAACTAATTTTATTGACTAGTGAAGATAAAAATCGAATTACGTAATGGATGATATATGGACTTGGGGTCAAGTGTGTATTTACGTGTATTAGGTACAGAGTGTAAGTGGTTGGTGATAAGTTCAAATGGGGAAAAGGGATTTATAGTTGAAGTTATACGTAAGTGCGCAGACGTATATATACATATATGTGGAATATGAGTATGTAGAAAATGAGTAATTGGTTCATCCCGTGAAGAACTAAATCATTAGTGGTCAGTTGTGGATTAGGATTATATATATATATATATATATATATATATATATATATATATATATACTTTAAGGAACAGATTAGCTTAGAGGATGGTTAAAAGAACTTAATAAATGCATGAGCAAGATTATATATAGTAAGCAACAATTATTAAGATTAAATAAATTTAAATAATCTAGAGTAAATATCATAGTTAGCACTTACACGCAATTAAATAAAGTTTATCGTGATATCCAATGATTTTAGAATAAGGTTTGTATGATAAAAATAGGATATGAATAGTGAATTTCCTTTCCAATAAGTATGCCAATGATTACAAGTGTGTGGGTGATTGTAATTGGGTGAAAGTGTAATTAGTATCCGTAGATTTTTTTAGTATTCTTGTACGTAATGTTTGTGAAGCAATGCGCAAATCTGAACAAGTATATATAGTGTGCATATATATATGTGTGTGTATGTGTAGGGATTTGGAAAGTTTTAGAATTAACAAAGTTTAAAAATAATATATAATAATTTAAAATGAGAGTAGGTTTATAAAATCCTTTAAGTTTAAGATTAATTATTATTAAAATCTAATACAGGTAGTATTAATGGTGATGTAGGTGCGAATGAGTTTCAAAGTAAAAGTGACTTGAGATACGGAAGGAAAGTGAATGCGAATATGTATCAAAAGTAAATAAATTCAATTAAGATTATAGATTTTACGTAAATAAATCAGTTGCACGCATTAAGGTAATAAAAAAAACGCACTTAGAAGAATTTACAATTAATTAATGAAAGTAAATCTCGCGGTATTAAAATTTAATTTAGACACAGAATTAAATTCGACTAGCAACATTCATAGCCATATATGAACAGGATATAACTATTAATATTAACCGGAAATATCAGTACGGTAATTAAATTTTCATTTGACGATTTGACGGGGCAGTGATATTAGAATGATGTAACAGAACTGTTAGAAGAGGAAAAATGGCGTGCTGGTATAGAGTGTCAAAATTTGTTACAATTTCGTTTGATACCTTACAAATGGTATAATGACAATTTAACGACAATTACTCAAGATTAATTGAATACAAAAATAAAAAAATAAAAATTGCAAATAGAAATCAATTATGAACTATAATGAACTGAACATGGGGTTATAAGTTTCATATAATACTCTTAAAAATAAAAAACAACAACCTAAATTTAGGGTATGTGCGGTCATACGGGTAAATTTCACGAACGTACAGAGCAAGGTAAATTTAGAGTACTACATTAGGGGAATCGAGTGACCAATCGGGGAGTCATGATATCTGAAATTGACAATGCGTCTTTTCGTGAGCACTTTGCTCTTTAGAAAAAGTTTGCTTGTCACACTGCTCAAAACAAAAATTAAAGGAGTTCAAACAAAACGGAGGGACGACACGTTGCTCCCCATAGTAATCTAAAAAGAAGTCATTGGTACATGATCGATTAGTTACTATGCTATTACTGTCAGCATATTCATCACAATAATTATCAAAATCTTTACAAACATTTGTAAAAACTATTTTCGTTACAAACTATAAAATATATAATTTCACCTATATATTTATATTCACAAATACTGCATGCAAAAAGAGACAAACCTTTCAATTTCCTTCTTCTTACAACAAAAGGAAGAAGGTTAAATTAAATTGACTGCACTGAAACTGACTGAACTTGAAAATGACTTGAAACTGACTGACTTGAAACTGACTGACTTGAAACTGACTGAGACTTGAAACTGAAACTGACTTGAAACTGACTTGCAACTGACTTGCAACTGAAACTTACTTCCAACTTGAACTGCTATCAAGTATCTCTCTATTCTAGTATTCTTTTGGTTGGTCATCCCTCTGGATGCATCCGACTTACTTCAATTGCTATCAAGTATTTGTATAAATCTCTGGGGGCGGTTGTTTCTCTGGATGCAACCGACTGACTTGAACTGCTATCAAGTATCTCTATAAACTATAAACTATCTCTATAAACTATCTCTTTCTCTATCCAAGAAATACACAAATAATGCACAATTTGTGCATTATAATAATGCACAATAATTGCACAATAATTGCAAGTCAATTCAATTCAATAATTTGAAAAAATTGTAAACAAAATTAAAAATGTAAACATTTCACTCGAATGTACGCGAAGGTACAGTAATATGATGTTTGGTACATAAAATAAAATTATTCTATACTAACTATAATAGTGAAAATAACTGTATCAGTAAAAAAAATGTATCACTGGTGTGTGGAATGTTCCCTGTGTTTCTTGTTAATTCTGGCTTGGCTTGATAATCATTATTAACTGTTAATAATACTGACTTCCCAAATGTTTAGAAATTACTTTAAAAAAAAAAAGATCTGTACTTAACAAGATTCCTACCGCGAAATCCTTGAAGATGTGTCCTGAAGACGTGTCTTGCTGGCTACTTGTTCCTGGATGAAGAATGGGCGTCACCAGTTGTTCTATTTCCAGGGTCTGGAAGACTGAAAGAAACCTGGATGCAGAGGTCGCCAGTTATTCTATTTCCAGGGTCTGGAAGACTCGAAGAATCCTGGGTCAGGGTCGCCAGTTTCTGTTTCAAAGATCTGGAAGACTGGAAGAATCCTGGGGCAGGGTCCACAGTTTGTTCTCCTGGCAAGGTTCGCCATTTTTGTTATCCTCTCCGCCTATGGCCTTGGTTGGTTCGAAGTCGACGGGGGTTCTGAAGAGGAGGCATCAAAGGATTTGTTACTCGCAGTAGTTTCTTCTATACAACTTTCCGAGTTCTTCTATAGTGATTCGAAGGATTCTGGGAGGTTTAATAAATTTTCTAAAGGTTCCCCGATTCTTTTTGTAACGTAACGGTAAATTAATTTTCTGTTTTATTGACTGAGTTTTCTGAAGAGAGGAAAGCTCGAAGAAGATAAAAAAACTTTCTTTTACTGTAATTTACTGCTAAAATGTACAGTTAATGCTGAACCTCTAAGTTAGATCAGACTTTTACAGGGGGAGAGGTTGCACCTTTTTCGACCATGGCTCAGGCCGGAATTTAAAAGTGCGGAGGCGCTCGGCCTCCTCGAGGAGGGCTCTGTCCTCCCCGCTGAAGGGCTGCTAAATCAGGAGTGATTGAATTTACATTACGAGAATTAAATAAGTCTAAATTTTGGTGGAGTGCAGTTGAGAGTTAAGTTCATTCGTTTAACTGGAGATCTAAACAATTCTTGGACTTTAAGCATAATTTAAACATATATCAGAATTTTGAAAGATTCAAAATAAAACGAAAAAATACATAATAAGAAAATAATAATAATATCGCCGAGTATACATTCCTAAATGGCGATATAATGTCGCAGTTAGTACATTGAGTACAACCCAAGCACATTATTAAAGACATTATAATTTTGGTTTATTACAAATATGATTTTAATTACCACTTAGTTCACATTCGTTTATTATCATTAATTACAGTTTCATTAAAGTACATTAATAACATCATACTAAATTATTACAGTTAATAACAATTAAACACTTTACTATAGTTTTTTACAGTGGTTCATATTTAAAGACAATTAGGATGTTAGGAGTATAACATAACTTACATGGACACCTACGATATATATATATATATATATATATATATATATATATATATATATATATATATATAACATAACACATATCATAATGTTTTATAAATTAGAAGCAAGCAAGAGAGGACATTTCGTATTAAAATGCCCTCTTTTGGCGTCGTCATCGGAATTCGAACACTTGATTCAGCATGAACGAGTATCTTGCGAGAGGTGAAATAAATAAAAGAAAAAGTAAAAAAGAATATATGTGGACGTATTGACATGTAAGGTAACGTAGTACGTAATCATGATCATCCGGGGACAAGTACGAATGCATAAAGTTTTGTACACATATCGGTAATCACACAACAGGTTGTGGCGTAGTAGAGACTGACACGAGTAAACGTAGACTGATAGGTTGATAGGGAATAAGTAGACAATAGGTAGGCAATAGGTAGGTCGATGCATGAATAATTAATACAATTAATAAAAGATAACGGTCAAGATAAGCTATGGACCTAAGGATGAATATGGTTGAATAATAATATTATGTTAAAGAATTTACCATACATTGAATACTAAAGACATCCAAACTTGCATTATGCGAGTTTGGTCCTTATGTAAAAAGAATATTTAAATATAAAGAATATATAAATATAAGAACTGCATGAATATGATAAATATAAAGATTGTAACGAATACAAGGATTTATATAAAGATTATATAAATACACGGATTAGGTAAGCAGGAGGATTTATATGGATATACGAATTATATAGGAATTATTCATTGTACATTTATATATATATATATATATATATATATATATATATATATATATATATATATATATAAATGTATAAAAAAAAATATATATATATAAATACACAAATATATATTATATATATATGTATAGATAAAAATATATGTTTGTGTATATACATGAATATATTTATATAAATATATAAGTATATACATATATATATATAAATATATATATATAAAAATATATTTATATATATAAATATATAATATATATATTATATAGAAATATATACCTATATATATTTATATAATATATACATATATATAAATATGTAAATATATATATATAAATATATAAATATATACATATATATATTATATATAAATATATACCTATATATATATATAATATATACATATATATATAAATATATATATATATATATATATATATATATATATATATATATATATATGTATATAAATATATGTATATAAGTATATAAATATAAATATAAATATATATATATAAATATCTATAAAAATATATATATATACATACATATATATATAAATATATATTTATATATATATATATATATATATATATATATATATATATATATATAAATATATATATATATATATATATATATATATATATATGTAAATGAAATGAAATGAAAAGGTTTATTGGCAGACTATAGTCCATATGACAAATATTATTAATACAATATCAGTCCATATAGTAAGGAGAGAAATAAATACAATTGACTAGAAATAATAATGTAATGTTGAAGTTAAGTGGAGCTGCAGACAGACGTTTTCGTACCAAGAATCCATAGCTTAGTGGATAATTGGCACGACTCAAGGATAGCTTGGATGATCGGGTTGTTTGATATTTTAATTCTTTGCATTAGACTGTATTGAGGACGTCTTGTTACCTCCGGCAAGCTCGGGACATTACCGATGTATATATATATATATATATATATAAATATATATATATATATATAAAAAATATATATATATATATAAATAAATAAATAAATATATATATATATATATATTATATATATATATTATATATATATATATATAAATAAATAAATATGTATATATATATGTATATAAATAAATATATATATATATATATATATATATATATATATATATATATATATATATATATATGAAAATTATTTTTTTTTTGAGGCATTATTTGTAATTTTTCCAATTTATATTTTTTTTATTTCTTTATTCTTTTGTGACCTACGGATGTTTCAGACAATAACTATAAAACCTTTGGTAATTTTACCCTTATGTATATATATATATATATTCCTCATATATATTGCGTTTATATTTCATTTATATGTACCTTATATATGTCGTATATATTTTTATAGTTCTTTATATATCATCTAGGCATCATTTTGTTTGCCAATTTATATTTACTTGTATTTTTTATTCGTTTGTGACCATAGTATGCATGATTCAGACAATAACTAAAAACCTTTGGTAATTTTTTTCCTTATAAATTTGGGTGCCTCTCTTTCAATTTATTTTTCAATTTATTTTGTTTGGTTTATTTCTTTATTTTTTTTTGTGACATATATATCAATTTGGCATCATCTATTAAATTGATTGTAAACTTTCCTTTTGAGCGTGAATTTGTAGACTCCATTTACAATTTTTTTTTTTTTTTATCTGCTGGTTTATGTCTTCATGTTTATTTCGGTTGTGACGTATATATCACTAAGGCATTATTTTGTAATTTTTTCCAATTTATATTTATTATTATTTCTTTATTCTTTTGTGACTTGTTTACCATTCAGACAATAACTATAAAAAATTGGCTGGAAACAAGCCATTTGAATTTATGTTGAATTTCGGGCAAAGTGCTAAAATTGTCATTTTTCCGTACATATGTGTTTGCTCCTCCCACAATTTTTTATTTCTATACTTACTCTATATATACACACATATATATATATATAATATATGTTTATTTTTGTAACCTACATATTGCCTTGAACTCTCCTTTCACTCCAGTGTTCCTGAGGATGACATTAGACGAAAGCGCTTGAGCACCACTTTGTGTTTCTTTTCCCTTTGTAGTTTTATTCATCATATATATATATATAATATATATATATATATATATATATTATATATATAAATAAAATATATTCGTATAAATATACATAAAAATATATAAATATATATATATATATATTAGGGTGTCTCTTATATTCGAAGTGTTGATTTTTTTAGGTTGCGCCCCTCAACCAGTTCCATTGGTTGAAAAAACATCACATATAAAATTGTTTTTGGATTGAACAATTTTAGAGGTCGCCCCCGCTTATTAAATTCATAAAATATAGCTATTATTTATGCAATTAATATTTGAAATTACTAGCAGTTGTCAAGTATACTAAACATATGTTTTTAATTAATTAATCATCATATTTATGATGAATTCAATTAAATGAATATATTAGAGATAATTGTCAAGTTTGTAGCTGAAAATATTGCTTGATAAGACAAGATCAACCTGTTTAAACATGTTTCATCAAGAATGCTCCAGATTATGTTGCAATTGTTTATTTGTCATCATTCAGTGTTCTGCTGTCATAAGTAAAAGGTGTGTAACTGTGTATCACTATACTTCTTTTTTGCTATTATCAGATAATAAACTATGTTATTTATATTTTTCACAATTATTTATACTGATTTTGTTATTAGTGTTTGAAAATTTAATGAATTTAATGAAAAAATTAGAATTTATGCTCTTATACACATATTATGAAGTTTTAAACAATGTTGCTATTTGTCACAAAGAATTTAATTTAGTTCAATGGAAATTTTACCTGACATGTGTTTCATGATCTGTGTTTCTATCAGTGGCGTCACTAGAGGGGTGCGGGGGGTTTTTGTGCAGTGTTTGAGCAGAAATTTATTATTTTTTATAAAAATATCCCTGTAGTTAGTTATAACAACAAAAACATTTTTCGTAAGCCCAGCTTACATGTATCAATATACCTACAAGGCTAAAACTCTATGCTAATTTACTTTTTGAACCTTCTAATGCGCTCCGGTCAGAGCTGTCATTATTACCCAATTACAATGACGCTTCGAATCACGTGGTTTCGTCTGCACGCTCTACAAGCACGCGCTGTTGTTTTCGTTGCTGCTGGTGTTTTTATAGTCGCTGATTTTGTCAAATTTTCTGTTGTTTTAGCTACAATATTGTGGTAATTAGTATTTGTGAACCTATATCAATAACTTTTTGAGAATGAAGTAGTAATTAAAGGAAAAGAAGGAGAAAAATAAAAAAAGGCTTCCGCTCAGTTGTTGCAGCCTCTGTCTTTATGATGTTGCAGCCTCAAATTTATGAGTATATTTCCATATGCATTTGTCTACAACTTCTACATTATTTGGGCCGTTATTGATTATGCAAACCTAATCCATTAATGTATCTCATGTAACGGTAAAGTTTAACGTTAAAATGAACATAATTTTGATGTAGTTCTTAAACGTTTTTACTTCGAATTCTATTGTTTTCTTACCGAATTTTCACTTTAACCACATGAAACTATGTAAATGTAAATACATTTAGGCTGTGCGTATGATATTGTAATTTAAAGGAGTAATTTTAATTTTGCTAGTTGTTTATGTCACTACTATTGCCATTACATTCAGTGATATACGGGAATTACGATTTACGAGTAACATTAGTACAAAAAACATTACTAAGGATTCTGTATGGTCTGGTACGGGAGGAGGTCCATGGGGGGTGGGTGACACCATGAGTTACCGCACTGGGTGACACCAACCCTAGTGACGCCACTGTTTCTATTTCCAATAAAATAGCAAAATATAAATTTCTACTACAAAAATATTTATTCCTTGTTTCTTAGATTAAAAAATAATAGGAATAAAAATTGAGAAAAATACGTTAGATTTATAAAATAGGCCAAATTAACTTTGTTATGTCTACCAAATTTTTTTTTTTTTGTAATTTAAAAAAGTCAAAACAGTGATTTAGCCCTGCTCTACAAAACCATAACACTACATTAATATTTTGTTTTCTTATTTTGCAGATGAATACAAGAAGACCATTCTATTTGCTCGGATCTACAGTAGATGATATTAAAGGCTCAAAGCTGCCCCCATATAGGCAAGCTTTTGGTTATTTTATGCACCTCCACAGTGAGAAAAACATGACAATCCGCGATGCTCTGCGTCAATCTATTCGAGCCACAATAGTTATCTGGGATAAGGCCAATATTCCTACTCAGCAGGAACCGCGTGCCATGAAGAAGTTAAAGAATTTCTTTAACGAATGGACTTGCTTAAAGAAGCATGCTTCCAGAACAAGCCAGAGCCATAAAACCAAGGAGGCTGATTTTGTAGAGCGATTGGAAGATCTCTTTGACATCGCCCATGGAGACGCTGAGAAGCTGATCAAGAATCGTGAGGACTGGGAGTTCCTTCAACTCAACTACAAAGACAAAAAGGTCGTCCTGGCTCAATCGGTGGTGTGGACACTGTACATCTTCACCGCACAAAAAATGCAGTCAAACGGTTGGAAGCTGAGGCAGAGAGAAAAAGAAAGTCAGAATCTTTGATGGAGGCGTCTACTAGTCAAGTTGTACTGGCTTCTTCCACATCTTCCAGCAACACTGATGAAAGTGAGAATGAGGAGGAGGAGCCCAAAGGAGCTTGTGCTTTACCAAAATCTAAGCAAAAACGAGGCATGAAAAACATCATGACTATTCAGATGTCTGCTGCCCTGGATCGTACACAAATTTCCTCTAGAAAGGCAACATTTATCCTCGCAGAGGCAGCTAAAAGCTTTGGTTTGGACGCTTCAGATTACAACATAAACCAACATTCTATCCATCGCCTTCGAAATAAGAACCGAGCTCGTCATGCTAAAGAACTTAAGGAGCATTTCCATGGAGAATGTTCTATGACAGTCCACTGGGATGGCAAGATGATGGAGGACCTCACTCGCACAAGCACATTGATCGTCTCCCAGTACTTGTGTCAGGACCTGGTGTTGAACAGCTGCTTGGTGTCCCCAAAATCCCAAACTCAACTGGAGAAGCACAAGCTGAAGCCGTCTTTAACTGCCTGAATGAATGGGGAATTACAGAGAGAGTAAAAGCAATTTGTTTCGATACAACAGCTTCAAACACGGGTCAATATAGTGGAGCCTGTGCTCTCATCGAAGCAAAATTGGGACATGATGTTTTGTACTTGCCTTGTAGACACCATGTTTTAGATTTATTGTTGGGAGCTGCATTTGAAGCAACATTGGGATCTACATCAACTGGTCCAGAGATATTGATCTTTAAGCGTTTTCGTGACAATTGGACTTCTGTTGATCAAAGCCAGTTCCAAACAGGTGAGACAGACACGATTACTAAAGAAGCAATTATCCAGTCTAAAACTGAACTAATTCAGTTTGCTAGATCCCAGGCACCTATGCTACGGGATGACTATCAAGAACTTTTGGATCTGTCCATCATCTTTCTTGGAGGTGTCCCCAATAAAGGCATCAAGTTTCGTGCACCAGGTGCCATGCATCGAGCTCGCTGGATGTCCAAAGCGCTCTATTCTATCAAGATGTGGCTTTTTCGAAACCAGTTCAAGATGACTAAGACTGAAGAACGAGGAATTCGAGATCTTTCCCTTTTTTCTGTTCTCATCTATATGAAGGCTTGGACAACATCCTCACTCCCTATTGAAACCCCATTTAATGACTGGCTCCTTATGAGGTCATTGATTAATTATCCTAACAAAAAGATTTCTGATGCAACTAAAAAAAAGCTCTCTAACCACTTATGGTACCTGTCTGAAGAAGCAGTTGGTCTTGCTTTCTTTGATGAGCGAATTACTACAGATGTAAAGAAACGCATGGTAAAGGCATTAGAAGATGAGTCCACTGATAGACCACCCAAGCGTCCTCGGATTCCTGAATCGACCTTCTGCTCTGGTGAAGACTACACCAACTTGTTACAAGAAATACTAGAGAATTCTTTACTAAGCTGAATTTGCCAGAAGGATTTCTGAACAAGGCACCCAGCACTTGGACATCCAACTGTGAATATTTAAGGGCCAGAGCTATTGTTGCAGCTCTATCTGTTGTAAATGACCGGGCAGAACGTGCAGTAGCTTTAGTTCAAGAGCTGAATAAGAAATTGACAGTGGGGGAAGAGCAGCTCCAGTTCCTGCTCCAAATTGTTGCAAAACACCGCCAGAGTCACCCAGTTCCATCAAAAACTGTTCTTCTCAAAAAACCATCAATGAGGTCGCACCTTAAAATACACCATATTGTATAATCATTGTATATTAAATAAATGTTGTATAAGGAAATAATGCTAATTAAGTAATTAAAGTATGTAAATAGCACTGGCATTTTGAATTTATCTCTATATAATAAACTAATGGTTTTTTTTTGTAGCAATGCTTCATTGCTGATTGTATATAAAAAAAGAGCCAGGAAGGATTTTGGATAGGAGAAAAAGGATTGGGATAAAGAAGGATTGAGGACCAAAGGATGGATTATAACAACATCAAGGATAGGTTAGAAAAGGATCAATGATAAATAAGAAGGCCTATACTTATAAAAACGAATCAAACTAAAAAAAGAAGGAAGGAATTATGTGTATAATGAGCATAATCATATGTCAGGAGCTATTATGCCATGGTCACCATTTTTATTAGCCGGGGGCGACCCCTAAATATGAGCCAATTTGTGTCAAACTTTCAAGTTTTAGTTTTTATGCTAAATGGAACTATTTTAGGGGGCGCAGATAAAATAATTCAACATTTCAATTTTTGACTACCCAATAAGAGACACCCTAATATATATATATATATATATATATATATATATATATATATATATATATATATATATATATATATATATATATAAATACATATAATATATATAATAGAATAGAATAGAATAGAGTAACCTTTATTACTAATAATAAAATAAATACATTTTTTCAATTTACAATGATATATATAATTGTGAAGCTTGACTATTTATTTTTTTTTAATTTGGCCCTTAAGCTTTATGCTTTACTTGGCTCTTATTAAAAATAAGCAGCTAGTTGTTATTAATTAATAATAATAAATAAATACATAAGTAAATAAGTGTTATTAATAGTTAAAACATGTATTACAATATTATACAATATTAATGTACAATATTAAACAATATTAGTGGATATTAATTCTAGATTTTTGTTAGTATGCCATTATTAATCGGGATTTCAACTTGGTTTTAAACAAATTTACATTCACAATATTTTTTATATCGGCATGCAAGTCATTCCATAGTTTCAATCCAATGAAAATTGATAGATTTGAAATGAAGACAATCTAAATTGATATATAACATGCTTTGATCTATTTCTGGTCTGATACGAGTGGATTTCTGGATGAGTTACAAAATATCTTTTTACCCATTGCAAATTAATGATTTTGTTCTTACCCTTGTAAGTAAAAATAAAATGTGCCAGTTTGGTTATATCGTTGAGCTTTACTAGGTTTAGCTCTTTAAATAATGCACTAGAGTGTTCAAGGAAATCAGCATCAGAAAATAACCTTATTGCTCGTTTTTGGATGACAAAGATACCATTTAATGCGTTGTTAGCGGAGTTTCCCCAAACAAGGGTGCAGTATGTTATATAAGGAGGAACAAGAGTATGATAAAGAGCCAATAAAAATTGTTTAGGGGCTACATTTCTAAGTTTAAACATTATAGCAACGCTCCTTGAAATCTTTTTCGCGATATAATTTACATGATCACTCCATTGCAAATTCTTATCTAGCATTACACCAAGAAATTTTGTTACAGTACGCTCCTTTATGGCGATTTCATTGACATTAAGTTCATCAAGATATACATTTCTTTTATTATTAAAAATCATGAAATTTGTTTTACTGGTATTTAGGAAGAGTTTATTGGTGGTCAACCATTTCATTACACTGATGAATTCTGAATGAAATATATTCTTAGCTGTATTAACATCTTTGCAAGAAAAAGAGACCGTTGTATCATCTGCAACATTATGAAGTTCAGTATATCAGATGAACGTAGAAGGTCATTTATATATAATAAAAATAACAGTGGACCCAGAACTGAGCCCTATGGCACACCATGTTTGACAAGCGCTTTAGTTGAGCAAAACTTATTTACTGATACAAAATGATATCTATTGGACAAATAACTTTTAAACCAATCACTGGTTGCTCCTCTAAAGCCCGAACAATATAATTTATTAAGTAGAATATTAAGGTCTATTACATCAAACGCCTTACTCAAATCCATAAATATTGGTTTCATTATTTCTTTTTTCTCCTTAGCTATATTTACATTTTCCATAAGATTTAAAATAGCCATTTCCTTCGTTTTATTATTACGGAAGCTATATTTGTTTGGAGATAATAAATTGTAGGATTTTAAATATCGCTGCATTCTACTTTTTACAATTTTTTCAAAAACTTTGCTGGACACAGATAATGAACACACCGGCCTGTAATTTGTTGCTAGTTTAGGTTCACCCCCTTTAAAAAGGGGTGTTATGCAACTAGTCTAAACTCGCTTACTAAAAATAATCGTAGCATGGAGATGATAAAAAACGAGCACGATTCAATTAGGAATAAATTAAACAGCGTAGACGATAATTCACGTACCAATAACAATCATAATGGGGTATCTGAAATGAATAGAGAAACAAACGACGAAACGAAGAAAAAGGTGGAGGACATAATAAAAGATAGACTGATTTTGGGGAATATTAAGATCAAAAGTGCTTTTAGATTAAAAAACAAATTCCACCACAAAAAGCAAATGCTAGAGTTAAAGACACGACTGAATCTAAGACGCCCACTTCAGCTATAAAAGTAATATGTGAGGATGAAACTCACAGAGATTTAATACTAAAAAACAGAAGAAAGCTGAAACGATCAAAAATCTTCGTCAAAGAGGAAACACGTAAAATTCGTAAAGAAAAGCTCCCTAAACTCATAGAAGCCAGGAGACTCGGGAAAGTTGCCTACTTCCTTGGAGCGAAGTTAATTATTAATTAAAGAAAGAGAGACTCCTCGAACGCGGAATACTTCGGTCAAAGGAGTTCACCTTGTTAGTGAAGAAGCATTCGAAGCTATGAGAACTACGAAAACGCCAGTAGTATAGCCGCAAAAGGGGAGAGTGCAGGAATGTTGCAATTTATTACGTAATGTTGCAATGTTGCAAAGGGGTGGGTGTTGCAAAGGGGGTTGTTGCGAAGGGGATGGTGGTTGTTGCAAAGGGGGGGTGATGCAGAGGGGGATGAGGGGTGTTGCAAAAAAAAAAAAAATCCCCCAAAGGGGGGATGCTGCAGGTGCAACAAGGAAAACTTGGAGGCGGCGTTATCCCCCAAGAGAAAGGAGAGAAAGGAGGAGAGAAAGGAGGAGAGAAAGGAGGAGAGGTGTTCACCTGGCAGGAGCCAAGTGCATATTAAGACCTCAGCCGAGTAGGCGTTGTTTTATAGGCTCCTAATCAGCTAGTTGGCTTAGAAGGCGTAAATGGCTTGAGTTGCCAGATAGTGCCATGTATTCAGTTTGTGCTATATATTTAATTAATTAATTCTAATCGAAGACTGAGTTGCCAGATACCATTGTATACATTATTATAGACTCCTAATCATCCAGTTGGCTTAGAAGGCGTAAATGGCTAGAGTTGCCAGATACCATTGTATACATTATTATAGACTCCTAATCAGCCAGTTGGCTTAGAAGGCGTAAATGGCCTGAGTTGCCAGATAGCGCCATGTATTCAGTTGCCAGATACCACTTTTTAGCGTTATTATGGTGAGTTGTCTCACTAAACAATTAAAAGATTTCGTGCCATGTATTCAGTTGCCAGATACCACTTTTTAGCATTATTATGGTGAGTTGTCTCACTAAACAATTAAAAGATTTCGTTCCATCAGATACCATTGCTCAGGTACACAGTTGCCCGATTGTATCATTTATTTAGTTGGTTTAGAATTCCGCTAGTAGGTTTAGAAGGCGTAACATGATATAATTATCCAAAAGAATTAAGTAAAACAACATTGCATCATTCTGTTTATTATAAATATAGAGAAAATAAATATACATTTCAATAATAATTGAGGAATATGCATATAATCAAAAAAATATATACACACACACACAATTATGGAGATATATAGAAATAAATATACATTTCAATAATAATTGAGGAATATGCATATAATCAAAAAAATATATACACACAATTATGGAGATATATAGAAATAAATATACATTTCAATAAAATAGAAATATGCATATAATCCTTCAATATAACAGTACAGGAGAAATATCACGCAAAATATAAATACATTTCACTTTTTTTTCAAAATACTAAACTCGCACTTAATCGAGTTTACAATTACATCATTATTGCTCTGCATTACGCAGTATATGCGGTTTAATAATATTTCACCGCTTAAAGTATAGGGAAACCTGTATTCGATATGAAGGGCTTTCATATCGTTCAGTACTATTTTTGTTCCCACTTTACAACCGGTTGGTAAGTCATCTTTAATACGTCTAGAATACAATCAAAAGCACGCACAAAGAGTTCATCGTTAGCTACATTATTAAACCAAGTTTATAAACACGCTTTTCCAATCGAGGGTTATTTCTACCACTCGAGCTTTTCAATCGTGAACTCATCTTCACTCAACATAGCGGCAATTGAAATAATCTTCTAAATCGTTACGACAACTGCGCGTTATATAAAGAAATAGTTCTTCAGGGTGAACGGTGTAGGTGAGCTCAGCCTTGTACCGATCAATTGCTTTGTACCAAAGTTCATGGTATTTCAAAGAGTCTAAACTTTTTAAATAAACGTCCAGCTCTAGACCATTCTCACCCTGTCAGCCCTACACTCGGTAAACCCATCGAGCAGAGCGGTGTATGCGTATTCAAGTACTGTATCAAAATAAAGCATATCCGTAACACGCGCGTCTAATATAGGTTTCAGCTTGCGGAATCCGACGATTTCAAACATTCTGTCGAGGATGAAACGGTTTCGCGTAGGAACAAGAGCGTTATTATCAGAAGCATTCTTCCACATCAGCCGTATATCAATGCACGGCCGATCGTTATTTATACACAACGTACATACAACGGCGTATGAGGGTGCGTCACTAATCTGCTCTCTTCTTGTACCTACGTTAGCAGGTATTTTATAACGATCTTCATCCACTTCTCAACTATCACGAAGATTCTATTCATCTCCTCGACACTTAAATAAACCCGTTTGTTTGTTTGTCTACATTCCGTTTCCAGTACATAGCTAACGGTTCCGGATTTACGCCTGAACACGCGCAACGATTTCGTCACGGACACATCGTACGAGGCGTTGAGAATGGCTCAAAGGAAGTTCCATCGTATTCGAGGAGCGCACGTCCACTCGGCTCAAGCTCTGAGATAACTATGAGCCGTGTGAGGCACGCAGGTAGGCAGGAACGGTTCGACGGGCGGCTGACTCGATGATACGTGAATGGGGTTGTTCGAACTCGTATGATCCGCGAGTCGCACCGAATTGTTGTACATATTGGGTAGGTGTTTTTCCGGTACAAGAATTAATTTCGGTTTATCACTACCAGACTACGCACCAGACAGTTTACCTCAGGATAATTTTCACGAACTAGGCACATTTTATGTTTTACTAAACATATTCACACTCCGGCGCACTATTTGAGAGGAACATATGCTCATATTTTTCCTTTCTGCCCATCAAACGATACTCGTCTCTAAAGTCTGTTAAAAACTCACGCAGGGCACTAGCCACAACCTCACTACGAACCTCATCATGATATACATTAATATAGTGATAAAAATACTTAAGATTGTCCATGATCACGAGATTCACATTTTCAGTCGTAGGGTATGAGTAATCGACATGGTGTAGCATGACGTAATACCGCTTGTCACACCACCCATCCGCAAGACTCATTATCCATACCTGCTACTTCTCTTCTGCATGCGTTGTTTCTTTTACTTCACGGTATATGTGAGGTTTTATAAAGTTTAGCTCTGCAGCATACTTGAGCACATCGTCTGTGCAACGAAAGCCTTCAACGGTCTCACCAGAACATCCGTAGAGTATTTGTACATCTTGCAACTTCGCACAATCCAATGTGGTTTTAAAAGAGGCATAGGAGGGGGGAATAGGAAGTTTTTCGGTATCCACCACATCCTGGCACTTTGCTGAATACCATTTCATAAACGTTGTACAAGCAATATTAAAGGTAGCCATTTGAATACACGTCTGAACTTTTCTTCTACGCTGGCGAATACACGTCTGATCTCTCGGGCTTACTGCAGTCGACTGACCACGCAGGGACTCACAGATAGTAGCATGACTCACGTTGCTGATCTTACAGTGGGCGGAGCTTAGAACTTTCACCTGCGCACACACACACACACAAAGGAGAAAGTGAAACGCTAATTGAAACATGATTTATTTAATAAAGGAGATATTCAAGTTATATATATATATTTACAAATACGATTTAATAAACGAGATATCCAAGTTATATATATATATTTACAAATACGTGTAATAAACCAATAGATACGATTATATACAAGACAAATACGTGTCAGTTAACATTAGAAGCATCAAACGTTATGGTATCCAAAGGGCACGGTATCATAGGTACCAGGTAACTGGTAACGTTTCCTATAGGTGTTACGGCACACCTTTGTACCCCTAAGTTCCTTCACGCACCCCAGCTTCTGCGCTCGAAAATTGTGAGTACCTACAATTAGTTGGGGAGGTCGTTCGCCCTCATCATCGTCCAAACACACTAGATCCTTCAACGATTCAAAGTTAACAACCCGCCGATTCGCATGGTTGAGCGTAATACCCTTTGCCTTCACGATATATTTCATTTCCTCCCCCACCCTGACCCGTACCCCATAAGTTTTAGGTCCTGTTGAGACAAAAGAGTCGGCGTATGCGTTGTCCCCATACTCATCCTTGATCTCATCAGTGAGCTCGCCGAGGAACTCCCCAATAGCGGGCATGTATTCACCCTCCCTCTCTGTGAATATCACGCTATCTGTATCGGCATACAATACTCTCCGCCCAAGAGAATGCAATAGACCCCAAAGTTTTATACGGGCGTAGGCTGTTGTGAAGCTGGCCACAGGTATGTTTGTAACCCTTGAGGTATCTGTGGCCAATTCAGTGTTGTTGTACTTTATTATGTAAGTATTACCTACATTCACGATCTCCATGACCTCTTTATCGGGAGCATTGGCATAATCCCAGACATCGCTATAACTTTGTGCCAAATGAATGTTCCCTTTGCCGGTATTCTGCGCAAATTTTCCCCATAGACTGTTTAGACACAACTTTGCACTAAAGCGCTTGCCAGGATTCTTTACAATTTGGACACGATCAAGTTGTATACCTTCGCGGTCGCGGTAACGTTGAATATAGGCATACTTTTCATCTTCGGTATCAAATCCTCGCAGATACCCTGATGCCTCAACCTTATCCTTCAAAAAGGCGTTTATATATGATGTGTAAAGGTTGGGTAGCTTCTGAAACCTCCACACCTCATGTATCTTCAGTATTCTATAACCATGGCGTACGGCTAGGGCCAGCTCAGGACTTGTATATACGCCTCTGATCTTACGCTGGTGGGGTATATGGTTACAATCGCCGTTATCCTCTTCCGCGCACTTCACGCACAGGGGAAACATGAGCTTGTCGTCGATAACGACAGGTAAGATTGGCATCCATAAATTGCGTGGGGGGAGTACGTCTACGAAAGAGAGCCCAAAGTAACGATCATTCAAATTTTTTGAAAATTCATTGATGGAGGGTAGGCTAAGTCCCACCAGTTTCTCAGGAGCGCCCACGGGGTACGGATTGTTCTTCATCACGTATGGGTATAAAGAACAGAAATCGTAGTAATGGAGCTTCACGCCCTCCGTAGGTGGAAAGTATAGTCTGAATGGATTTGTACGTCCTCCAAACAAGCTATCACCACATTTGAGAGGATCCAGCACCATTGAACGCTTGATCGTGTTTATTTCCTCAAGGTACACCCCATCTGTCTCCATCCGTGCATCATATTCATGCTCCCACAAGACTTTTTGAGTGAACTGTGATCCTATAAGTTGATCGCGGGTGCGGGTCCATGCAAGACAGTCGGCAGGAGATCTACCGTGGATATCTCAGGCGATTCCGCACTCATGACGGGGGCATCCATGCCACCAGCATCCGTTAAAGGAGTACACAGTCTTCACACCAGTGACACGGTTTTCACTTAACCCATCAACCCAAAAAACACGTCCATTAATCTTAATGGGTACTTCACCCGTGTTGCGGGCGTGCTTTATGTATACACCTGTCTGTTGCTGTAGGTGTATGAGTCAGTAAATAGCCTTGTGTCGGTAACTGCGGGGTTTGTTTCGGTGAATAATGGCTAAGGTGTCTTTAGGCATGAAGTTATTCTTGAACACCGTAAAACATAATGATGCGATGGTGGTTGCGACTTGCAGTGGATCGCATTTGAAACGGGCTATGTACATCCTTCTAAAGGCCTGGAAACATACTCTAAGCACGCGCACATCATTCACGCAATAACGCTCAAATTCATCAGCTATATTATAAGGGTTACTTTCATTAAAACTGTCGTAGTATCGATCAAAGTCTTCAAGTTCATCCATACAGTCATAGTTAAAATAATGTTTGGGCGGTGGTGGGCCTACGTAGTTTAAAGTCTCGCTGGTGAGGAAAGTGTAAGGGAAGTATCCTTTGGAAACTTCAGCTGCTACTCCCATCACCTTGGGTAGCTTTGCTAATTTACAAGGTGTGAATAATAAAGTATCTTTAAATTGTACATTGCCTCTTATCTGCATCTGTATTAATTTGTTGCCTCTTTTCAATGGATCACCTGTAAATATCTCAGAGGATTCGTGTTCAAGCATCTCCTTATAAAGGAACTGCGTGTCAAACTTTGCCCCGTTATGGGCGAGAATATACACAGTCATTTTTTTGAACTTGTCGGCTAACTTGACAATATAGGACACAAATAGTTTCACAGGACTATCGCGGACATTCGTTTTAAAAACGTTTGTCCGTTTACCGCATTTGGGGCACTCGTCACATTCGATCCCCATACACTCATCACAGATGGTCTGGCTCACAAGTAAATGTGGAATTACCTCTTTGGTTTCAGCGTTCGTATATGTTTCTATATCGTAGTATACAGTTATACAAGGGTTATTTTTAGGCTTAGCATCTTTCATATAACATACATGCTTTACTCCATCCGCCTTATATTCCTCCTGGCATGTAGGACAGTGAATTTCGTCACACTTGTGCTTAAATTTCCCCCAATTATCCATTGTGTGAAACATACCACATTCACAGATTCTCATTTTCCTGCACGTGCCAATTGATTTATGGAAATCAAAGCAGTTATTATTGAAGAATGTGCGTCTACACACATCACAGTCTCTCTTCTCAGCTTCAACTACACGGCTTTCACATTTGGTGCTTTTACACTGCTCACATACCATGTGACATTCTTTACAATGTCTCACTATATCATCCGCAAACTCGAGGCACCCCTTACACAAATCATGATGTCTCCCATATTTTCGACTTTTGTCATAACTCGCGTAAAGCCACCTTATATTACGGATGGGGAGATACGTTGTCCCTGACAATCCTAAAATAAGTAGGGGTCTTGTACGATCTCTCACACAGCTTTTAAAAACATACACAGTCCTACGACGATCATCCAACCCAAATACAACTATACGGACATTCATTTCCTGTTCTACCATTCTCAGCTCTTCAGGACCCATATTACAGTCAAATTCAAGTTCACAGTCTACAGCTAGTTTACGGGCACGTTCCACGACCGTAGGCAACCAAATTTTTTGATCCGTGTATTTTGTACAGTAAACATACGTGCTAAGAGTACTGCTATAAAGCCGCAACCACGATCGACGTTTATATGCTTTCGGTAAATAGTCGGAGAATTGAAGTTAAGAGTATACGGTATGGCACTATGGCCCGCAACACGGAATACACGATCAATATTTACCGTGAAGTTGTCCATATTAAAGGCTATACTACTTTGGGCGGCCTGCATTATACGTCCTAATATATATTACATCTTCAGCCGCCAAACGTCTAAATGGCACTATCACCCAATAATCATCTACATCACCGTCATCTGACCCGAATCCAAAGGACAGACTCGCCTGACTTCACGCTCGTCGCGGTTCTGAAGAGCAAACTCTACAATACGCTGTACAACCCGGCGTAGCCCGCGCTCAATTCCATTGCTATACATGGCTCTAGGGTCGACCCTGACTCTATACCGATTTCTGTCAAGGCTGGGTGGGGGCTGCGGAGCGCACCAACTCAAGCGTTATATCATCCTCAACAGAACGGGGCAACTGTGGCGGATGAATTAGGGGGTATATTAGCGGAAGGTGCTGATGGGGGGCTGTTGCGTAGGAGGTTGAGGGTTGGGATCTATTATTGTAGACTTAACAGAACGGGGGGCAACTGTGGCGGATGAATAAGGGGATATATTAGCGGGAGGTGCTGCTGGGGGGATTGTTGCGTAAGAGGTTGAGGGTTGGGGATCTATTACTGGTGCAACAGGCGCGTATTTCGGTCGCTTTATACCTGACGTGGGGTTCTCTTCATCATACCTCCACTTTGGACGTGCTACCGGTATCGCTGGTGAGGGTTCGTTGGCAGGGGAGGAGATCACAACTACACTGTCGTCGAGGTCATCCGTAATGTCAATGATGGGATGCTCTACCTCATCGTCATTCACGGTTCTGTGGGAGAAGAAACCAAAATATAAGGAACAGCTCTCAAAATTTGTAATATTTTGTAAATGACCCACTTAGGAGTGTGACGTGTTAGAAATGGACTCTGTAGAAAAATTCAGATTCACGAGTCCATCCACATGTATTATATCTGGACCTACAGGATGTGGTAAAACTGTGTTTATGCTTAAAATCATTAAAGAAAAGGGAGAGATGTTCTCGAAATTTGTGCATAAAGTTATATGGTGCTATTCGACGTATCAATCAGTGTTCAACGAGTACCAAGATGATATTTTGTTCTACAAAGGAGTATATGAAGTTAATTCGTTAAAGGGAAATGAACATACAATCATTGTAATTGACGATCTCATGTTGGAGATGGATAAAACGTTTGCCGAGACATTTACAGTATTCTCCCACCATCTTAACATAAGCGTGTTCTTCATCAATCAGAATCTATTTTTCAAAAATAGATACATGCGCGATGTGTCGTTAAATACGCAATATCTAGTCTTATTCGCGCAACGTAGAGATGTATCACAAATTGGGGTATTAGCCAATCAAATGTTCCCGAATCAGTGTAAGGAGTTTTTGGAAGTATATAAAGAAGCTACAAGCACGCGTTACGGATATTTGCTTTGCGACCTTCATCCGCGAAACACGTTTAGAGTGCTTCTACGAACGAATATATTTCCAAACGAGCCTGAAACGGTGTATATTCCAGAATGACAAAGAGACTAAAGAAATACCGTGAATTAATAAAAATCTATCATCGACTGCCCCGGGCAATGCAGCAGATGTTTATTAAAAATATCGATGCCGACTTTTTAAAATGCATCTGTGAAATCTGTCTTAACGTTATAAATTGCAATGTATCAATGGAAACCCCTCAGAAGGCTCGCCTACGCCGCTACAAAAACATAATACGTGCACTCGCTCGTAAAAGTCAAACTGTAGCGAAGAAAAAACGAATTATTGTACAAACAGGAGGGTCATTTCTCCCCATCTTATTTTCAGTTTTGGGTCCTTTACTGACTAGATTAATATAATGAAGAAAGTGGTGCAGAAATTTCTTCACGAGTACGAAAATTATAAGAGCCCTGCAGAGATTCCTGTGGTTATTAGGCACAGCACGGGGGACGATGGACATGGCGACATAGGATCTGAGCCCGACGATACAGCTGACCAACCAAAAATTAAGGGATTAGCCACACAACATATCGAACATGTATTAAAAAGCACTCTCCCACATACATTGATGAGTAAAGGCTTAAGTCTTTATAATCTATTGAATGAGGATCCAGCCATACAATGGACCGATACAGGCGAGATCATTGTGGAAGGATCAAAGGTACAGGGATCGAATATCGTAGACATTGTCCATAATCTGGTGAGAAAGTGGGATAGGCCATCACCATCAGGATGGAAGCATATTAAAGCAAGACTACAACAAATAAATGTCCCTAAAACGTTGATAGGAAATCTGAACAGGTTAAAAGACTTGGAACATGCAACGCATGTGACACAATTGAAGGCGCCGTCACCCCCGGCGGTAACACCTTTGAAGAGGAGCAAGAAGAGGTTAAACCAACCCTACCCACGTGCCTCTAAAATACGCAAATGGCTAACGTATTAACTAAACGCTATTATGACATTTCTAACACATCCTCTTACGGCTCCGTAGATAGACTGTACAGAAGTGTTTACGGAGTAGGAAAAAAAGATGTTGAAAGATTTTTGAGGGAGCAGGACGCTTATACGCTTCATAAGCCTGTGAGACAAAGGTTTAAAACAGCCAAGACAACGGCTTCCTCGATTGATTCTATTTGGCAAGCAGATTTAACAGACATGCAAAGATATTCTGTGTATAACGATGGTTATCGCTACATTCTATTCATAATAGACGTATTCTCTAGATATCTGTGGCTAGTTCCTCTTAAAAATAAATCACCTGAAACAGTTGCTAAAGCCACCAAAACGCTAATGTTAAAAGAAAACAGGGTTCCTGGCTATTTTTGTATGGATATGGGGAAGGAATTTATAGGCCGTGCTTTTCAGAACATGTTGACAGAGTTTAATATCAGCTATTACACAACCAATTCTATACATAAGGCTTCTTCTGAAAGAGTTCAGCGCACCGTAAAGGAACGCATGCACCTTTTTTTACACATAAAAACACATACAGATTTCTAGACATTCTGGAATCATTGGCATCATCCTACAACCGCTCACACCATCGCACGATTGGGACAACACCTAACGAAGTTTTAGAAAGAGGTACGCTCCCGAGAAGAGATGGATCACCACCACCACACTCGGCGCGCTTCAAAATCAATGATTATGTAAGGCTGTCGCATTCGGGGAATAAATTCGCAAAGGGTTTTGAGCAAGGATGGACACGCGAGATTTTTAAAGTTAGGGCTATGAGACCTAAAGGTGAGATAATGATGTATTACATTGAAGATTTGAATGGGGAAGAAATCTCAGCAGGTTTTTACCGCGAGGAATTGCAGAAAGTTGCGTTTAATTTAGGAAAAAATGTGTTTTAAATTGAGAAAATTTTAGGAAGCAAAGGCTCAGGAAAGAGAAAAATGTACCTGGTGAAATGGCTAGGGTACCCAGAAAGCTTCAACACCTATATAAAAGCTGATGCAATAATGAAGCTTAAATAGTATGCAACATGGCTCCTAACCATTCCTACGTCACTCTCCCGTCCTCCTCGTCCCTGTCTGTACACCCTAACAACACACTAGCCAACTTTGTAATAGAACTCTACGGGCACATTGAATTGGGTCGTGATTCGTATGAGGTGGGGATATGCGAAATTCAGCTGGACACCATCTTTTTAAATACTGAACATAAAGAAACCGTTTTTACGATTCTTAGAGACATTGACGAGTGTGAAAAAGCTGGGGTAGCTATGGATGAAACTATGCGTATCGCTCGGACTAATGCTGCACGGTATTACAGTATAGAAGTAAGACTAGGACCGGGTCAATATGGTTCGGTCGAGGATGTTGTGAGAGGCTTAAACGTAAGTTTAAGAAACTCAAACCTTACGAATAATTTAGTATACGTAATCGTAAACAACCCTGCACATACACTAATCCTAAAATCAAAGACTAACAGACGTATTAAAGACCATAGAAAGTTCAAAATTCTAACCAATGGCCGATATAGCGCAGCCTTCCAAAGAGACGCATTTCACGAGACACAGTATGACTTGTCCAGATTAATGTATCAATTGAAGATGGAGAAATTGGCTGAAAGGTCCCCAGACATGTGCTATATTTACAGTAATATAGTGGAGCACCAGTTTGTTGGGGATACCCAGGCACGCCTGCTGCGCATTGCTCACATCCCAAACCATAGAGGAAGGCGTTTGAGTATTACATATGACAGACCCCATTATGTGAATGTCGCAACTAATTTAATAACTAATATCTCAATATATATAAGAACGATTGAGGTGAAAACTTCCCATTCGGTAACGGGTGCTTAACAGTGAAGTTACACTTTCGACGCACTGAGTTATAATGGATAGAAAGCCTTTCACCGTCTATCGAGGGGTGAGATACCAGCGCGGTAGTGGACTTCGATCCATTTTTTCATCCATACTACGTACGGCTGTTCCTTTGCTGAAGAGGGGTGCCAGATACCTCGGAAGGAAAGCGCTACAATCAGGCCTTAACACTGCAGAAGACATATTGGCCGGGGCTAAACCTAAGAAGCTCTAAAAAAACATTTAAAGCGTACACGGACGAAATCATCAAAGATGCAAAGAGAAAAATGCGTGGTGGCGGGAAGAAGAAGAGGGCTACCCGGAAGAAGGGGTCACGTGGTATTAAACGTAAAAGGCTATCAAAAAAGAAGTGCTGTAAGCGAATGAAACCTATGGTTGACCACTTTTTTCACTGATATAAGCTAAGGACATTGATCTCATGAATCATAGTTTGTTTACCACTTGTCGAGAGAGGAGTCACTATTTCTAACTCGCCATGGCACGCTTCATCCACCCATGTAGTTCACAATGCTGTAAATCGGAGCTGTCCCTTTTTGAGCTGCCTCCAACCCAAGTTTCTATTGAGCACAGCGACTTTATTACAATTAACCCTTTAAACACAATTAGTTCCCCGAGTGCACCTATAGAATTCGTGATACCCAGCTCAGGCCCTTACTTTTTTGATCCAAGCTGTGTGCACATGTACGCTAAGCTACGTATAGCCCATTCTGATGGAACAGTCTGCGATGACAAATATGCTGTATACCCTGAAACAAACTTTCTGCACTCCATATTCAACCAGTGTGACATATATTTAAATCAGACCAACATATCGGCAGGCACGGGGTACTATCATCTACGAGCCTATCTGGAAAATGTCCTCAACTTTTCCAAAGAAGCGAAGGCTACCTTTTTAAGTGCCGAGGAATATTATCAAACTAAAGATGAAAGTAGTATAAAGGACAAATTTAAAAATTCTAAAAAGAAAATATACGGCGTTTTGGACGGTTGCACACAGATTTCACTTTCCAGAAGAAGTTGCTTGTCAACGGGGTGGATATGAAAATAAAGCTCACCCGCACGAGTCCTGAGATCTGCTTAAATCTGGATGCTGATCAAGAAGAGGGTGCAAAGCCCGTTGTGGTTCACATTATGGACACATACCTCCGCGTACGGCGAGTGAAATTAAGTTCACCAAAACAACTAGAAATTGAGAAAAATTTACTAAACGCTACAGTGAAATATCCTATTAACAGAGTACAAATCAAACTATATACGGTTCCTGCAGGGTTGGCATCGAAGCAGATAGAAAACATTGCCCTGGGAAATCTTCCTAAAAGGATATTAATCGGTATGCAGGACCATGCTTCGGTGAATGGAAAATATAGAAAGAGTGCCTTTAAATTCGAGAATTTCGGACTTAAAAATATAACTCTATACGTTAATGACACTGCTTTGGGTGGAACAATGGGTACGGACTATTCATCAGACGCTGTGTTACCTCTTTGTGCCAGAGCCTATAGTAATCTGACCCATATTGCAGGTGATTGTGATGAGCTTGGTAATGGGGTAACGCAGGAAGAATTCATTGATCAATTTAACCTTTATCCGTTTGACATTACACCTGACTTGTCTGCTAGCGTAAATACCCATTTGACCCCACAGCAGAGCGGAAACATCTCAGTGCGGCTGAAATTCGCCAAGCCTATAGACGCTCCTATTAGTGTACTAGTATATCTCGAATCGCAAGCCCTAATAGAAGTAGATAGATTTAGGAGCGTTATCACTGACTTTTAAAATGGATGCTAATACACTTCAGAAAGTAATGGAACGAGTCACACGTTCCAAATTTATCGGCGTGTTTGCGAAGAATGAACATTGAGTTTGCCAAGTACGCGAGAATGCGGTAGCTTATTGTGAACACAGATGTCATCGGTAATGAAGGGATTCATTGGATCGCTGTCTATTTTAAAAATAGACAACGCCTGTACTATTTTGATTCACTCGGTACTCAACCCTGGAGTGACCCTATTATTGTAAAATTTCTCGCTCAGTTACATATTCCCGAAGTTGTATGGAACCCGTTTCGTGTACAAGGATATTTTAGTAATGTTTGCGGAATGTACTGCGTCTCATTTCTCATGCATATGTCATGTGATAAAGAATTTATAAATTTTTTAAATTTATTTGACCCGTGCCACACTCGCCGAAACGATGAAATGGTATGCAAACAGATAAAAATCCGTTTTCCAATTGTACGTACTCGTTGTATAGTATAATGTTTTTGTTCGTGTGTGTATATTTGTACTGATTTCTTTCATTTAATAAATTTATGAAAATATAGTCTTCTTACCCCAAAAAGATCGAAAAACACTTAAATTATTTCTGTGTGACATTCATTATGCTGACTGATCAGTATATCCTCCGTATTCATGACACGAGATTCTTCAAAAGATTGTATAACACGTGTCAAATCCTCATCGGACTTTAAAGGAATGATGTTCATTCTTTTAAAACATATACAGAGTATACAGACAGATCCCCATTATGTGAAGATATCTTTGGTTCGAAACTCATTTAATAGGTAAATCCAAATAACATTTAAAACGATTGCCATAAAAAATTTCGATTTTAGCATAATCGCGATAAGAGGTAAAACCAAATAACATTTAAAACGATTGCCATAAAAATTCGATTTTTGGTGAGTATCTAAATGAAGTATTTGACGAGATACTACAAACTTCCATATATATATATATAATCGAATTATAGACACTT
>JAJOZX010012902.1:95000-98717 GCA_023014485.1 Bathynomus jamesi | reverse complement strand
ACCGAAACGTTTGGCCAATAAATGTGAGAGTCGTATCTCTTGTTTTCATATTCATATGAGGACAAGGTTCCCGAAGAACACTTCTATCGTAACTATATATATATATAATATATAACACACACACATGAAAATCACTTGAAGAAACGAATTTAATAATAATTAATTATTATCCTTTTTTAAAGAAAATGTGGCTCCAGTAGGAGCCTTATTATAATTCTGATGATACACGTTTACTTCTTTTCAGTTTTCTTTGGTAGAAGAACGGCTTGAATGTTGGGGAGCACACCTCCCTGAGCGATGGTGACCCCTGAAAGGAGTTTGTTTAACTCTTCATCGTTGCGGATTGCGAGCTGTAGATGACGTGGAATAATACGAGACTTCTTGTTATCCGAGCGGCGTTTCCAGCCAATTCGAGAACTTCAGCAGCTAAATATTCCATAACTGCAGCGAGGTAAAACCGGAGCTCCAGCACCCACACGCTCAGCATAGTTTCCTTTTCTTAGAAGACGATGAATTCTACCGAGGGGAACTGAAGACCGGCTTACTCGAGCGTGTTTTCGATTTTCCCTTAACTTTGCCACCCTTGCCACGACCAGACATATTGACGATGAAAGCGTTGCAGTTAAAAAGGAAATAATTACCGAGAAGGCTCTTCCACTCAACGCTCAACGATCTGAAAAGTTTGGAAAGTAGGAGAAAAGGGTTTTGATACACTTTAGTAGTGGTAGAAATAAGTTCGAAAATGAAATAAAGTAGTAGTTTAAAGATTCCAGGTTGTCTGGAGCTCTCTGTCTTCAGTACTTATTATTCTAGATTAGTGTGCCGGTGGGCACTGTGATTTTACGTCAATTTAAACATATTTTGGTCTTGGTGGTATTTGAGTTGTTTTTTACTGCTTTTGAATTGTATATTATAGTTCTTTGCATTTCGTCATCAAACTGTATTTTTTCTAATAGCTGTGGAGGGATTTCTCTTCTATCTTGTCCATATTTTGACTGCCCGATTATGTAGGACAACATTTAATCGGGTCTAAATCTGCTTGCGCGTGAAGATGCCTTTGTTTCTGCCGATCAGTTCTGAATTTATCTGTTATGTAGAGGGCCCCTTTGTTTTGTACCCTTTGCATTTACGTATCTGATTGTTATTTGCCACATGTAGTGGGACGGTTGGGTACAAAAGTACTGATCGGACTAATGCGAGGTAGAGCTTTCTTTTGTTAGCTTTGTTGAGGCCTCTAAATCTGTATAATTTGCTCATGCTGGCATTTGCGCTGTTAACTCTCTCAGTGTAGTGTTTGACGTAGCTCGTTCTCGTTATTTTTAGGCCTAAATTTTGCCTTCTGCGGAGTACTCATACAGTTCTCCGTCTACTTCGAGATTCCCCCGTTTTTTTTCTCCCTATTGGGACGACCGTAAATTTAGCCCTATTCGTTTTATCTTCCATCTTTTTTCGAATTCGTTTATGTTCCTGATCTCTCTCGCTGTGTTTTGTGCGATCATTTGGGGGGACTTTGAGACGCAAGGGACTATCTGTGTTATATCATCTGCATACACTATATTTATTGTGTCATTTCCTACCGGGTTCTGCAGGTCAGACGTGTATAGTGCATACAGTATAGGGCTCAGACAGCCGCCTTGCGGGACACCTGCCTTTAGGGCAAATTGTTGACCTTGGTACCCTCCGATGTTTATAACGGCTTTCGGTCCATGAGGTAGTCACAAAGAATACGTTCGAGTATGGGGTTAATATTCAATCGCGAGAATCTTGCATGCAGCCCCGTTATCCATACTTTGTCGAATGCTTTCTGTACGTCTCGGAGAACTATATCTATCGATTGGCTTTTGCTTTAGCCGTAGCTATTTCTCACACTCAGTGTTATAGCCGTTTCCGTGCTTCTCTTTTTCGGAATCCGTGTTGGTGATGGTTCATCAATTGATGTCCGTTAAATATACCATTAATCTGCTGGTGATGATCCTTTCAAACAATTTTCCCATAAAATTCTAAGAAGAGGGAGATTGGTCTGTAATTAGCTACTTGTGTCGGGCTTTCCCCGGCTTGGGAATAAATATCATTTTCGCTATTTTGAAGGCGTATGGGTAGTATCCCACATTTAAAGCAGCGTTGAGAGCCTTAATAGTACATTGAGGAACCCATCTGGAGCATTCTTGAGGTTGGCCTTCGTAAGTCCGCTTAGCCCTGGGGCTTTCTGTTTGAATTTGTCTATGTTATATTTCAGTTCTTCGAGCGTGATTCGACTGCCGTATCCATCCATGGTAAATCGGGTCTCTTCCACTTTTTGGAAAATTTTTCTTAATATTCAACAATTGTACGGAGTTCGAACGTAATACACCAATAGTTATATAAGGCGGCGAAAATTGTCGCAGAAAGAAACGATTTGCATTTGAAAAGGAAATTTTTCAGAGATCGAGTTTTTGTTTTTTTTAATTTGTTTAAACGTTGCATCAGTCTTTGTATCATGGCTCCGAAGACGTCCGCAAAGGCGGCTAAGAAGGATGGCAAAGCGCAGAAGTCTATTTCTAAAGGAGATAAGAAGAAGAAGAGAAAGAGGAGGAAGGAGAGTTACAGTATCTACATCTACAAAGTTTTGAAACAAGTGCATCCAGACACTGGCATTTCTTCGAAGGCTATGTCGATCATGAATTCTTTCGTGAATGACATTTTCGAAAGAATCGCTGCCGAAGCTTCTCGTCTGGCTCACTACAACAAGAGGTCTACTATAACTTCCCGAGAGATCCAAACTGCCGTCAGGCTCCTGCTTCCTGGAGAGCTTGCTAAGCACGCTGTATCTGAAGGAACCAAAGCGGTTACTAAGTATACATCGTCTAAATAAGCGCCATGCGTTATTCCTCCTGTGAAGCAAATGTGAGAAGAACAGCGAAAAAATATGTATATATATATATATATATATATATTATATATATATATATATCACACTTGCACAAACAAACTCGGCTCCATTTGGGGCCACATTTCTTTTGAAGAAAGAGATAATACAAATATTTAATTTCAAGCATTATTTATACCTATTATGATAATAATAATAATAATACGAAGGAAATTCATGATCAGATTCTAATTTTATATAGTGTATACTTCACAAATTTCATTTATTTCTACGATATGATGATGGAGAGAATGTTTCCAACTTTCATTATCCATCCCTAAAACCTACATACTGCAGCTCATTATAGTTTTCATTCATTTATCATGTTTTCTTTTTAAAGTGCATACTGATATATATATATATATATATATATATATATATATATATATATATATATATATATATACGAGTCACACACGCAAGCACGCATTATTCAAGCATTATTTATTCCTATTATGATGATAATAAAAAAATATGATGGAAATTCATGATCAGATTCTATTTTTATATAGTGTTTTAGGGAGGCACTCCAAAGAAAAATTGAAACCATTTTCTTGTATACTTCACAAATTTCATTTATTTCTACGATATGATGATGTCGGAGAGAAATGTTTCCAACTCTCATTATCCATCCCTAAAACCCACATACTGCATGCATATAACAAAGCAGGTCATTATAATTTTCATTTTATTTATCGTGTATTCTTTTTAACATGCATACGGAATATATATATATATATACACACACACACACGAGTCACATGCACGCACGCACGCACGCCACGCAAAAAAAAAAAAAAAAAAAAAAAAAA
>JAJOZX010012902.1:87500-92500 GCA_023014485.1 Bathynomus jamesi | reverse complement strand
CAGGCTTCTCAACACAAGTATACAGAAACCAAACTACTACCCAACTCGGTACTCATTTTTTCAGCAATATTCCACTTAGTTTTAAGGTGGCTATTTTTAAAAGTCGTATTTTTAGAGCCTATCACCTTTGTTCAAGTTGGTCTTTATTTGACTTAGAAATTCAGTATCTTAAGAGATTTTTCAACTATAATTTTTATTGTACTTTGACTTTTGAGACTTTAATTTCTAATTTTTTAAATAACCTATATTCACCTAAAATAATTCAGTCCACGGTTCCGAAACAGAAGGTTTATCTTAAGCTTCCATTTTTAGACCCACTAACTTTTCAACTTAAAAAAGATGTCCACTTTATTTTGGACAGACATTTCCCTCAACGCGACTTTATAATCATTAATTCTAATTCTAATTGTCTGCAATCCTTTTTTCGCCATAAAGATCACCTCCCCGTGCTTTTGAGATCCTTTGTTATTTATTTATATACATGTGCGACCTGTCAAAGTCGTTATGTGGGGCAGACTGCCCTACATTTAAAACTTAGGATTTCGAAGCATTTGGGTTTTTCTTGTCGAACTTCTCGCCCTCTTTCCACTCCTGAATCGTCTGCTATTCGGCATCATTCAGAGATCCATGACCACCCGTGCCACCAGGACTCCTTTGCTATTTTGTCGTCTGCTTCTAATTCACTTGATTTAAAATTTTAGAATCCCTTTTTATCAAGAAATTAAATCCAGAATTAAACGATAGCCTTTCCTCGATAAAATTACATACTTCCTAACCAACCAACACCTTTTTAACGCAACTACGGCACTAACTTAAGTTGTTTTTTCCTTTCTCTCCACTTGTCATTTGTAACTATTACCATCCAGGTCAGTCGTTTTTAAAAAAAAATTAAATTTTTTAAAATTTTAAACTTAACATTTTTAAACTTTTAATTTTTGAAATTTTAGTTAGTTTTATTTTTACATTTTTGTTTTATAATCTAGATAGTTTTTTTTTTTTTAACAGCTTTTTAACTTTTTTTTCTATTAGATTTTATTATTGTACAGTTTGACATTTGTATTTACTTTAGTTTTATGATTATTCTTTTAGATGCTTCTATTTAGTCACTGAAGATGGCCCCTGAGTGGACCGAAACGTTTGGCCAATAAATGTTGAGAGTCGTATCTCTTGTTTTCATATTCATATTGAGGACAAGGTTCCCGAAGAACACTTCTATCGTAACTATATATATATATATATATACACACACACACATGAAAATCACTTGAAGAAACGAATTTAATAATAATAATTATTATCCTTTTTTAAAGAAAATGTGGCTCCAGTAGGAGCCTTATTATAATGATGATGATACACGTTTACTTCTTTTCAGTTTTCTTTGGTAGAAGAACGGCTTGAATGTTGGGGAGCACACCTCCCTGAGCGATGGTGACCCCTGAAAGGAGTTTGTTTAACTCTTCATCGTTGCGGATTGCGAGCTGTAGATGACGTGGAATAATACGAGACTTCTTGTTATCCCGAGCGGCGTTTCCAGCCAATTCGAGAACTTCAGCAGCTAAATATTCCATAACTGCAGCGAGGTAAACCGGAGCTCCAGCACCCACACGCTCAGCATAGTTTCCTTTTCTTAGAAGACGATGAATTCTACCGACGGGGAACTGAAGACCGGCTCTACTCGAGCGTGTTTTCGATTTTCCCTTAACTTTGCCACCCTTGCCACGACCAGACATATTGACGATGAAAGCGTTGCAGTTCAAAAGAGAAATAATTACCGAGAAGGCTCTTCCGCTCAACGCTCAACGATCTGAAAAGTTTGGAAAGTAGGAGAAAAGGTGTGGTTTTGATACACCTTTAGTAGTGGTAGAAATAAGTTCGAAAATGAAATAAAGTAGTAGTTTAAAGATTCCAGGTTGTCTGGAGCTCTCTGTCTTCAGTACTTATTATTCTAGATTAGTGTGCCGGTGGGCACTGTGATTTTACGTCAGTTTTAAACATATTTTGGTCTTGGTGGTATTTGAGTTTGTTTTTTACTGCTTTTGAATTGTATATTTATAGTTCTTTGCATTTCGTCATCAAACTGTATTTTTTCTAATAGCTGTGGAGGGATTTCCTCTTCTATCTTGTCCCATATTTTGACTGCCCGATTATGTAGGACAACATTAATCGGGTCTAAATCTGCTTGCGCGTGAAGATGCCTTTGTTTCTGCCGATCAGTTCTGAATTTATCTGTTATGTAGAGGGCCCCTTTGTTTTGTACCCTTTGCATTTTACGTATCTGATTGTTATTTGCCACATGTAGTGGGACGGTTGGGTACAAAAGTACTGATCGGACTAATGCGAGGTAGAGCTTTCTTTTGTTAGCTTTGTTGAGGCCTCTAAATCTGTATAATTTGCTCATGCTGGCATTTGCGCTGTTAACTCTCTCAGTGTAGTGTTTGACGTAGCTCGTTCTCGTTATTTTTAGGCCTAACATTTTGCCTTCTGCGGAGTACTCATACAGTTCTCCGTCTACTTCGAGATCCCCCGTTTTTTTCCTCCCTATTGGGACGACCGTAAATTTAGCCCTATTCGTTCTTATCTTCCATCTTTTTTCGAATTCGTTTATGTTCCTGATCTCTCTCGCTGTGTTTTGTGCGATCATTTGGGGGGACTTTGAGACGCAAGGGACTACCTGTGTTATATCATCTGCATACACTATATTTATTGTGTCATTTCCTACCGGTTCTGGCAGGTCAGACGTGTATAGTGCATACAGTATAGGGCTCAGACAGCCGCCTTGCGGGACACCTGCCCTTAGGGCAAATTGTTGACCTTGGTACCCTCCGATGTTTATAACGGCTTTTCGGTCCATGAGGTAGTCACAAAGAATACGTTCGAGTATGGGGTTAATATTCAATCGCAGAATCTTGCATTGCAGCCCCGTTATCCATACTTTGTCGAATGCTTTCTGTACGTCTCGGAGAACTATATCTATCGATTGGCCTTTTGCTTTAGCCGTAGCTATTTTCTCACACATCAGTGTTATAGCCGTTTCCGTGCTTCTCTTTTTTCGGAATCCGTGTTGGTGATGGTTCATCAATTGATTGTCCGTTAAATATACCATTAATCTGCTGGTGATGATCCTTTCAAACAATTTTCCCATAAATTCTAAGAGGGAGATTGGTCTGTAATTAGCTACTTGTGTCGGGCTCTTCCCCGGCTTGGGAATAAATATCATTTTCGCTATTTTGAAGGCGTCTGGGTAGTATCCCACATTTAAAGCAGCGTTGAGAGCCTTTAATAGTACATTGATGAACCCATCTGGAGCATTCTTGAGGTTGGCCTTCGTAAGTCCGCTTAGCCCTGGGGCTTTCTGTTTGAATTTGTCTGTTATATTTCAGTTCTTCGAGCGTGATTCGACTGCCGTATCCATCCATGGTAAATCGGGTGTCATTTACGTAATGGTGGGGGGACAGTCTATCGACTTTGGGAGCAAGTTCTTCCAGGATGTCGTTTTCGTGGACTTCGTCATATTCCATATTCTCTTCTTCTGTTATTGAAAAAATGCCTTCCCAGTGCTGTCTAAAGAGAGCTTCCTTTTCTCGTGGGTCAAAAATATGCTCATTGTTGTTGTTTTTGATGAAGCTTACTGTCTTCGCTTCCTGTCCTTTGAGTCTGTTAACCATATCCCAGAAAGCCTTGGGGTCCCGTTCCACATCGAGCCTACTGATTATTGCGTTCCAGAGGGCCTTTTGCATTTCACTTAATTCACAATAGATTTCTGCCTGCAGCCTTTTCATACGGTTATATAAGTATCTGTTGGGGCCATTAGTTCTTATTTGCTGATAGATTGTCTTAAATTGCTGCTGTTTAAGGGCGACCTGCCTATTTTGAGGAGGGTGAGGCAGCGTTTTATGACTATTTTTTGGGACACAGGCTGTATCCGCTTCTTCTATAGTTCTCGTAATATTTTGTAATTCTGCATCTATCTCTTCGAGTGTAGCGTCGGTTAGGTCGCTACCTCGATATGCGCCCAGCATCTGCTTATATTGCTCCCAGTTAGCCCTCTTATATGTTTTCCTTAGTGCGACTGGGATTTGTATTGGATTTGCAGAAAGGAGCATTATGACGGGAAGGTGATCACTCGGCGTAAGTGGACCTTGTTTAATGTGATAGTTAAATGGCTGGTTGTTGTTCATTAATACTATATCCGGCCGGGTGGCGGATCTATATGTAATGAAAGTTGGGAATTCGGGTCCGACTCTCTTGACGATATTCCTTTCTAAAAGCGTTTTCAAATTATTGCCAATTCTGTTAAAGGTCGGAGTTCGAACGTAATACACCAATAGTTATATAAGGCGGCGAAAATTGTCGCAGAAAGAAACGATTTGCATTTGAAAAGGAAATTTTTCAGAGATCGAGTTTTTGTTTTTTTTAATTTGTTTAAACGTTGCATCAGTCTTTGTATCATGGCTCCGAAGACGTCCGCAAAGGCGGCTAAGAAGGATGGCAAAGCGCAGAAGTCTATTTCTAAAGGAGATAAGAAGAAGAAGAGAAAGAGGAGGAAGGAGAGTTACAGTATCTACATCTACAAAGTTTTGAAACAAGTGCATCCAGACACTGGCATTTCTTCGAAGGCTATGTCGATCATGAATTCTTTCGTGAATGACATTTTCGAAAGAATCGCTGCCGAAGCTTCTCGTCTGGCTCACTACAACAAGAGGTCTACTATAACTTCCCGAGAGATCCAAACTGCCGTCAGGCTCCTGCTTCCTGGAGAGCTTGCTAAGCACGCTGTATCTGAAGGAACCAAAGCGGTTACTAAGTATACATCGTCTAAATAAGCGCCATGCGTTATTCCTCCTGTGAAGCAAATGTGAGAAGAACAGCGAAAAAATATGTATATAATATATATATATATATATTATATATATATATATATCACACTTGCACAAACAAACTCGGCTCCATTTGGGGCCACATTTCTTTTGAAGAAAGAGATAATACAAATATTTTAATTT
>JAJOZX010012902.1:62500-77500 GCA_023014485.1 Bathynomus jamesi | reverse complement strand
ATGCTTCTATTTAGTCACTGAAGATGGCCCCTGAGTGGACCGAAACGTTTGGCCAATAAATGTTGAGAGTCGTATCTCTTGTTTTCATATTCATATTGAGGACAAGGTTCCCGAAGAACACTTCTATCGTAACTATATATATATATATATAATACACACACACATGAAAATCACTTGAAGAAACGAATTTAATAATAATAATTATTATCCTTTTTTAAAGAAAATGTGGCTCCAGTAGGAGCCTTATTATAGATGATGATACACGTTTACTTCTTTTCAGTTTTCTTTGGTAGAAGAACGGCTTGAATGTTGGGGAGCACACCTCCCTGAGCGATGGTGACCCCTGAAAGGAGTTTGTTTAACTCTTCATCGTTGCGGATTGCGAGCTGTAGATGACGTGGAATAATACGAGACTTCTTGTTATCCCGAGCGGCGTTTCCAGCCAATTCGAGAACTTCAGCAGCTAAATATTCCATAACTGCAGCGAGGTAAACCGGAGCTCCAGCACCCACACGCTCAGCATAGTTTCCTTTTCTTAGAAGACGATGAATTCTACCGACGGGGAACTGAAGACCGGCTCTACTCGAGCGTGTTTTCGATTTTCCCTTAACTTTGCCACCCTTGCCACGACCAGACATATTGACGATGAAAGCGTTGCAGTTCAAAAGAGAAATAATTACGAGAAGGCTCTTCGCTCAACGCTCAACGATCTGAAAAGTTTGGAAAGTAGGAGAAAAGGTGTGGTTTTGATACACCTTTAGTAGTGGTAGAAATAAGTTCGAAAATGAAATAAAGTAGTAGTTTAAAGATTCCAGGTTGTCTGGAGCTCTCTGTCTTCAGTACTTATTATTCTAGATTAGTGTGCCGGTGGGCACTGTGATTTTACGTCAATTTTAAACATATTTTGGTCTTGGTGGTATTTGAGTTTGTTTTTTACTGCTTTTGAATTGTATATTTATAGTTCTTTGCATTTCGTCATCAAACTGTATTTTTTCTAATAGCTGTGGAGGGATTTCCTCTTCTATCTTGTCCCATATTTTGACTGCCCGATTATGTAGGACAACATTAATCGGGTCTAAATCTGCTTGCGCGTGAAGATGCCTTTGTTTCTGCCGATCAGTTCTGAATTTATCTGTTATGTAGAGGGCCCCTTTGTTTTGTACCCTTTGCATTTTACGTATCTGATTGTTATTTGCCACATGTAGTGGGACGGTTGGGTACAAAAGTACTGATCGGACTAATGCGAGGTAGAGCTTTCTTTTGTTAGCTTTGTTGAGGCCTCTAAATCTGTATAATTTGCTCATGCTGGCATTTGCGCTGTTAACTCTCTCAGTGTAGTGTTTGACGTAGCTCGTTCTCGTTATTTTTAGGCCTAACATTTTGCCTTCTGCGGAGTACTCATACAGTTCTCCGTCTACTTCGAGATCCCCCGTTTTTTTTCTCCCTATTGGGACGACCGTAAATTTAGCCCTATTCGTTCTTATCTTCCATCTTTTTTCGAATTCGTTTATGTTCCTGATCTCTCTCGCTGTGTTTTGTGCGATCATTTGGGGGGACTTTGAGACGCAAGGGACTATCTGTGTTATATCATCTGCATACACTATATTTATTGTGTCATTTCCTACCGGTTCTGGCAGGTCAGACGTGTATAGTGCATACAGTATAGGGCTCAGACAGCCGCCTTGCGGGACACCTGCCTTTAGGGCAAATTGTTGACCTTGGTACCCTCCGATGTTTATAACGGCTTTTCGGTCCATGAGGTAGTCACAAAGAATACGTTCGAGTATGGGGTTAATATTCAATCGCAGAATCTTGCATTGCAGCCCCGTTATCCATACTTTGTCGAATGCTTTCTGTACGTCTCGGAGAACTATATCTATCGATTGGCCTTTTGCTTTAGCCGTAGCTATTTTCTCACACATCAGTGTTATAGCCGTTTCCGTGCTTCTCTTTTTTCGGAATCCGTGTTGGTGATGGTTCATCAATTGATTGTCCGTTAAATATACCATTAATCTGCTGGTGATGATCCTTTCAAACAATTTTCCCATAAATTCTAAGAGGGAGATTGGTCTGTAATTAGCTACTTGTGTCGGGCTCTTCCCCGGCTTGGGAATAAATATCATTTTCGCTATTTTGAAGGCGTCTGGGTAGTATCCCACATTTAAAGCAGCGTTGAGAGCCTTTAATAGTACATTGAGGAACCCATCTGGAGCATTCTTGAGGTTGGCCTTCGTAAGTCCGCTTAGCCCTGGGGCTTTCTGTTTGAATTTGTCTATGTTATATTTCAGTTCTTCGAGCGTGATTCGACTGCCGTATCCATCCATGGTAAATCGGGTGTCATTTACGTAATGGTGGGGGGACAGTCTATCGACTTTGGGAGCAAGTTCTTCCAGGATGTCGTTTTCGTGGACTTCGTCATATTCCATATTCTCTTCTTCTGTTATTGAAAAAATGCCTTCCCAGTGCTGTCTAAAGAGAGCTTCCTTTTCTCGTGGGTCAAAAATATGCTCATTGTTGTTGTTTTTGATGAAGCTTACTGTCTTCGCTTCCTGTCCTTTGAGTCTGTTAACCATATCCCAGAAAGCCTTGGGGTCCCGTTCCACATCGAGCCTACTGATTATTGCGTTCCAGAGGGCCTTTTGCATTTCACTTAATTCACAATAGATTTCTGCCTGCAGCCTTTTCATACGGTATATAAGTATCTGTTGGGGCCATTAGTTCTTATTTGCTGATAGATTGTCTTAAATTGCTGCTGTTTAAGGGCGACCTGCCTATTTTGAGGAGGGTGAGGCAGCGTTTTATGACTATTTTTTGGGACACAGGCTGTATCCGCTTCTTCTATAGTTCTCGTAATATTTTGTAATTCTGCATCTATCTCTTCGAGTGTAGAGTCGGTTAGGTCGCTACCTCGATATGCGCCCAGCATCTGCTTATATTGCTCCCAGTTAGCCCTCTTATATGTTTCCTTAGTGCGACTGGGATTTGTATTGGATTTGCAGAAAGGAGCATTATGACGGAAGGTGATCGCTCGGCGTAAGTGGACCTTGTTTAATGTGATAGTTAAATGGCTGGTTGTTGTTCATTAATATATATCCGGCCGGGTGGCGGATCTATATGAATTGAAAGTTGGGAATTCGGGTCCGACTCTCTTGACGATATTCCTTTCTAAAAGCGTTTTCAAATTATTGCCAATTCTGTTTAAAGGTCGTATATCCGGCGGCTGCACAGCGGGCATTTAAGTCGCCCATGAGAATGACTGGGATGTTTCTGTTAAATAGGTTAATGAAGTTATGCAGTGGCAGGTAGTTTCTTCTAGGCGGTTGGTAGCCTACTGCTATTCCTATTTCTCCCATTTCTGTGCTTATAGTGACGAAGAGGTAGGCTTCGTCCAGGGGCTCTCCTTCTTTGTATTGGATTCCTTTTTTGATTGCTATAGCTACTCCGTCATACTGTTCATTGGAGTCATTTTTTTTGATAATATTGTAATTAAGTATTTTTATTTTCTTGTTATCTTTCATTCCGTGTTCTGAGATGAGGATGATGTCGGGATCCTCGTCCTTGTAGAGGTTACACATCTGGTGCTTCCGCCATTTCCCATTGTCCTACATTGTGAGCTATTATTTTATTTTATTATTAGGAACCATTAATTACGGGTTTTCTGATGTTTGTCTTTTCTTTTCGCTCGGTTCGATTATCTCCCGGACCTTAGTCTTGGGTCTCGCTCCGCTCCACATCTTTTCTTATTGTAATTCTCTTGTGTTAATACTACACAGTTTTCTTCTGTTATTTTAATAAGGCCTTGCTTGAGGGCCTCTTCTACGATTGTCTCTTTCGCCGTAGCTTTGTAGTCCCATTTGTATCTGTGGCACGCTATTCCTTCAACTATGTGTGTGGTGCTTATCGATCGGGGGAAGCCTTGCTTTTCGGACGCGTAAATCTGGAGATTAAATTCCTCGGCTTCGTGCCGGTATAGGTCCTGAGGGTCTTTTTCTCCACTGTTGGTAGGCTTACGCTTCGTAGGGTCCTTGCTAGTTTGTCGGGACTGTGAACTTGTTGCGGGTGATTGTGCGCCCTCATTAGTTGCATTTGTGGGGTCTTCATGGGGACCGTCTGCCGTACAGGATTGTTTAACTTTTGTGCCTTCTTCGGCGGCCTCTGGAGTTGTAATTGTTGATTGGACGATGTTAGTTCGTTCAGGGGTTTCTGCAACTACTTCTGGTACGAAGTACTCTTGGGCTAGGTTCAATGATTTTGTTAGTAAATTGGACGGAGGGCATTCCGGGAATTTCAGTTCCCTGAATCCATTTAGCTTCAATATAGCGTTTAGCTCAGTGGCATAGCTACCTGGCTTCGCTATGTTCATTACATGCGCGTGAATTACGCAAGTTAATATTTCTATAGGGGCGCCCTCAATCTCTGGGGCGGCAATTTTATTTGCAGTCGTTGCGGCCAACCCATTTTGGGCCACTTCTGCGTACCCTCGCGTCTTTCGGGTTGTTTCTTTTTCTCTCTTCTTTTTTATTAAGTCTTTTTTTATGGGACATTTCATTGCCAAAGTCCTATGAGGTCCGTTGCAGTTTAGGCATTTTCTTTCTGGGCTTTTACAGGTCCTCCAGCTGTGGTCCGTTCCACTGCATTCGGAGCATATAACTTGTTCTTTATTAGGGCAGTCCTTTGAGAGATGGTCTTCGAGTTTATAACATTTATAGCACATTTGAATATTTGTGTGCTTGTCTTGTTCTATTTGGGCTGGTGCTATTCTTACATTAAAGGCCAGTAGGCCTTCTTCTGTTGCTTTTTTAGCCATTGCTGTATCGGTGAATACAACCTTCATGAGGTGAGTGCTTCTCCCGAATTTAATTACTGCTTGTACTTTAGCCCACCGTTGGCATCTCTCAATTTCTTTCTTAGTATCTTCGTCAGATTGTCCTCCGATCCACTCATCTATTTGTTTGCAAATGACCGATATCGTGGCCAATACCTCTGGAGGAATTTGAGGCTCTAGGCCTATTTCTTTGAGGGACTCCACTGCGGCAGAGCCCGTCAGGGAGATGACGTCCCTTTCTTCGTGGCATAAGCCGATGTATCCCGAGTTCACCGCTATAAGCTTAGTGAGGGCCACACCCAATTGGCCATAAATCTTTTTAAAAACTTCTCCTCTTGCTGGGGTCTCCTTACCCCGTATTACTCGTAGTGGTATACGAGTGGGCATGTTTTAATGGTTAGCTTATTAACCAACTTCCTCCCTCGCCCCATAAGCCATGAAGTGTAGTGCGTTATCTAAATTTTATTTTATATATATATATATATATATATATATATATATATGTATATATATATATATATATATATATATATATTTTTTTTTTTTTTTTTTTTTTTTCCCTATTCTCATCCGCAGCAATGCACTGATGAAGCGAGGTTCGCCCCCTGGGGGGTTCAACGATTATCTCGCCTGGCAGAAGAGCAGGCTCCTGCATCTTTCTCCGGCATGAACTGTGTCTCAGCGGCACTCTTCAAAAGATGCTGCATTGCCCGTACAATGAGAGGACCCTACCTTACTGGCAGTGGGACGAACCACAAACCTCCCAGGGTCAGTAGGCCCCTCAGCGGTACAATTATGCTAGGCATAGTTGCCCTCCTTTGGGTGTCCAGTCCAGTGGGGTTTCCACCGTTAAGCGCACTTCTTCATAGCGGGGCGAGGCAGGAAAGTGAGGAGTTTACCTCCTCATCAGCGTAATATTATCTCTTCTAAGTCCCTTTTTTCCTACAAGGGTTGCCTCTTAGTATACTTTATTGTTCCAATGACTCGCTTGTCTTATCGCTCAGGGAATGCGCCCCCAAATCCAAGCCGCGCTTACCACCTTTGAAAACTGAAAATGTTCAACGTGACAAAATTCTGGCCGTGGATGACTTTCCTCCTCTTTTGCCACCCTTGCCGGTGAGAGAGTTTTTGAGAAAACTCTCAGGAAGTTTCCCTCCTTAATTACCGCTGGGGCTGAGTCGAGATCCTCTGAGAGTCTTTTCCCGATTTGTTGTCTCCTTTGCCAAAAGGCAAGCGATGAGTCAACTTTCTTCAGCGAGGTAGAATGACTTCACACGACGAATCCTCAAACATCAATCCTCCTCTCCTCCTTTTTCCTTTTTGCTCTCCTTTTTCGCTTTTCGGAAAATTTTTCTTACATATTCAACAATTGTACGGAGTTCGAACGTAATACACCAATAGTTATATAAGGCGGCGAAAATTGTCGCAGAAAGAAATTATTTGCATTTGAAAAGGAAATTTTTCAAAGATCGAGTTGTTGTTGTTTTTAATTTGTTTAAACGTTGCATCAGTCTTTGTATCATGGCTCCGAAGACGTCCGCAAAGGCGGCTAAGAAGGATGGCAAAGCGCAGAAGTCTATTTCTAAAGGGGATAAGAAGAAGAAGAGAAAGAGGAGGAAGGAGAGTTACAGTATCTACATCTACAAAGTTTTGAAACAAGTGCATCCAGACACTGGCATTTCTTCGAAGGCTATGTCGATCATGAATTCTTTCGTGAATGACATTTTCGAAAGAATCGCTGCCGAAGCTTCTCGTCTGGCTCACTACAACAAGAGGTCTACTATAACTTCCCGAGAGATCCAAACTGCCGTCAGGCTCCTGCTTCCTGGAGAGCTTGCTAAGCACGCTGTATCTGAAGGAACCAAAGCGGTTACTAAGTATACATCGTCTAAATAAGCGCCATGCGTTATTCCTCCTGTGAAGCAAATGTGAGAAGAACAGCGAAAAAATATGTATATATATATAATATATATATATATTATATATATATATATCACACTTGCACAAACAAACTCGGCTCCATTTGGGGCCACATTTCTTTTGAAGAAAGAGATAATACAAATATTTTAATTTCAAGCATTATTTATACCTATTATGATAATAATAATAATAATAATACGAAGGAAATTCATGATCAGATTCTAATTTTATATAGTGTATACTTCACAAATTTCATTTATTTCTACGATATGATGATGGAGAGAGATGTTTCCAACTTTCATTATCCATCCCTAAAACCTACATACTGCAGCTCATTATAGTTTTCATTCATTTATCAGGTTTTCTTTTTAACGTGCATACTGAATATATATATATATATATATTATATATATATATATATATATATATATATATACGAGTCACACACACGCAAGCACGCATTATTCAAGCATTATTTATTCCTATTATGATGATAATAAAAAAATATGATGGAAATTCATGATCAGATTCTATTTTTATATAGTGTTTTAGGGAGGCACTCCAAAGAAAAATTGAAACCATTTTCTTGTATATTTCACAAATTTCATTTATTTCTACGATATGATGATGTCGGAGAGAAATGTTTCCAACTCTCATTATCCATCCCTAAAACCCACATACTGCATGCATATAACAAAGCAGGTCATTATAATTTTCATTTTATTTATCGTGTATTCTTTTTAACATGCATACGGAATATATATATATATATACACACACACACACGAGTCACATGCACGCACGCACGCACGCCACGCAAAAAAAAAAAAAAAAAAAAGAGTTGAATCCAGCCTCCTTTTATTCCTAAACCAATCAAGAGCATCATGCAACAAAAGCAGTTACCAGATTCCTACGTCAGTCATCAACTTGGGTCAACCGGCCAATCAAGGGTCAGGTCGAGGGGGACGGGGCGTTGTTGTTAAAAAAATAGGTGGGGCCGCACAAAATTACAAAGTTACCACATATATATTATATTGTCCATAAATAATATAATAATAATAATAATAATAATGTACAATACCGTAATACTCAGGACTTTTTATACTACATCATATTCGTTTACAGTAACAGTAATATGTATATATATATATATATATATATATATATATATATATATATATATATATATATTGTAAAATTAGTAATATCTTGAAATCCCTGAAATTTTCACTAATTTTGGCTAATTACTGTTTCAATCAGGAATCTCACTAAGTTTTACATGATATTTTCAGTTTTAGGAACTGTAAAAACTTTAATTAAAAATACATATTTATAGTGCATTTTTATACACTAATTTAAAAAAAATAACATTCTTTTTGGGATAAACAAAAAACAATTGGACCTATTATGTTTCATGGCCTGCTCTCGATTTTCCTACGAAATTGCAAACAAGGGTTTCCTTCAGAAACCTAACCTAACCTAACCTGACCTAACCTAAACTGACCTAACCCTACCTAACCTAACCTGGCCTCACCTAACCTAACCTAACCTAACCCGACTTAATCGAGTTTATTATACTATTGTTTTTGCAAGATATATATCGCACTAATTCTTGTCATTTTTTGTGAATTTGTATGGTATAGCGTAAGCGCCACACCAGCTCAGACTTATTCAAAAAGATGTTGGAGTGTATTACGTTGTTTCAGTAAATAAATTTATTCAATATCCAATAACATTTTTCTTTATCATTTCTCAAGAAAACCGATTGCAGAAACAAAATCAGGGTCATCGACTGCCCTTGTTTGCAATTTCGTAGGAAAATCGAGAGCAGTCCATGGAACATACTAGTCCCAAACAATTATAGTAATTTCGGTTCAAAGTACTAATTAAAGTGTACCGTACGAATATATATATATATATATATATATATATATATATATATATATATATATATATATATCTTCTAGGAAGATTAAATCCACAATAGTCCGAATAAGTAATGGTAAATGACAAATACTATAGTTTTTTCTTTTTCATGATGCTAGCCCGACGTTGTCTAGCATCATGAAAAAGAAAAAAACTACAGTATTTGTCATTTACCATTATTTATTCGGACTATAGTGGATTTAATCTTCATAGAAAAGTTACTTGTTCCATGCACGGTCTGTGTGTATTATAAAAAAATCTCAGGGAACCATTCTGAGTTCATTTCCATATATAAATATATATATATATATATATATATATATATATATATATAAAATGAACTAAAAAAAACGTTTCAATTAATTATATACGAAAACGATTTGTTTCTGAATGTTCTTAAGTATCATTATATATATATATATATATATATATATATATATATATATATATATATATATATATATATATAAGTGTGTGTGTGTATGTTATTGTGTGTGTGTGTGTCTTGAAATTATTTAAATTATTTAATATAAGGAACTTCATTTGTGATTAGTGCTATCATATACAGTGCCCGCGAAAAGTATCCGATCACTCAAGAAAATACAATATTTTCCCTTGATATTCAGAGACACGTAATTCACTTTCTATTTGTTCTAGCGACATCTGGTAACTTTGAGGTTGCTCGCTGATATGAGAGCTATCCAACGCATTCTCAAATTAGTGTTCTGGTAGCCTTCGTTGCGGGTGGCTGTGTCTCAAATTTGTCAGATTTCACTGTTTGTGTAAATTTCTTGATATTTTTTTTTTTTTTACAGAAAGTGGTGTAAATAAAATTTATATATAATGTGTGCTAAAAAACAACTTAAGAGTGATTGTCGAGGTGCTATTGTTGCTTTGCATGCATGTGGGAAATCACAGAGACAGATAGCTAAGGAATTAAACATATCCCAAAGTACCGTTAATTTATGGGTTTCACGGGCTAAGAACAATGGTGGCCTAACCACGCCAGTCCCTAAAAACGATCTGGCAGACCGAGAAAAACAAATTCGCGAACAGACAAACTTATGAAACGTTTAGTATTGAAAAACCCAACAATAACTGCGAAAGAAATAAAATTTAATATGAATAATTTGTTATCTGGTGTTTCTGAACGAACTATCCAGGAGCGGCTCCAAAAAGAACTCGGATTACCATCTCGCCATGCTGCTAAGAAACCGTTCATTAATGAAAAAATGCGTAAAAAACGTGTCGCATTTTGTAAAAAATACATTCATTGGACTGTTGATGACTGGAAGAAGGTTTTATTTAGCGATGAGTCGACATTTTTGACATTCAGAAGTTGTCCATAAAAGGTTCGCTGGCCTATTGGCTCAAATAGGATGGACCCTAAATACACCCTAAAGACAATGAAACACCCTCCAAGTGTGATGGTTTGGGGTTGTTTCGGTTACTATGGGCGTGGAAACTTATATTTTCTTCCGAAGAACACAACTATGAATGGTGCACGGTATTTAGCAATGCTACAGGATAAACTTCCAATGGCAATGGCAATCCAAAGGACAAAAACATACATGCATGATGGTGCACCATGTCACAGGGCCAAAATAGTGACAAAATGGATTACTGACAATAAATTTGATATTTTGGATTGGCCTGGTAATAGTCCAGATCTCAATCCGATAGAAAATCTGTGGCTAATAATAAAAAATAAGGTTGAATGCCACGACACTGGCTTAGTCGAAAAATTACAAGAGGCCATCAAAAAGGTATGGTGCAAGGAAATATCAGTGGAAGTTTGTCAAAACTTGATTAAATCCATGCCAAAACGTCTAGAACAAGTCATCCAAACCAAAGGACAGATGAGAAAATACTAATATAAGGTTAGTATACATTTAAACATTGTTTTTTATGTAAAAAATACAAATTTCAAGGGTGATCGGATACTTTTCGCGGGCACTGTAGATGAATTTCAACATAAATGAGAAACAAAAAAGACTGTCAAGAATAAATTCACAATTACAGTCGTACAAATAGTAACATCAAATAGTAACCTCACTGGTAATCCTTTAAGGTTTTAATTTTTAATTTTTTATTATTTTTACTTCTCTGTTTATTGTATATATATGTATGTATGTATGTATGTATGTATTTGTATATATAGATATGTATGTATGTATGTATGTATTTGTATATATAGATATGTATGATATATATATATATATATATGTGTGTGTGTGTGTATGTATGTTATTTATTTTTTCTTTTTTCTTTTTTTTTCTTTCTGTAACCTATATATAGGCTTAACCTTTTTATGTACTTCAGTGTTCCTGAGGATGTCATTAGACGAAAGCGCTTGAGCACCATTTTGTGTTTCCTTTCCTTCGTGGTTTTATTCATCATAAATATTTTTCACGTGTTACCTTCGTGAAATAATTTTCATATATATATATACTCAATATGAATATGAAAACAAGAGATACGACTCTCAATATTTAAGGGAATGGCAATGGGTTCGCCCCTTAGTCCGTCCTTTGCTTACAGTTTTCTATGTTTTCACGAGGAAAAGTGGCTGAGGGATTGCCCGCTTGATTTTAAACCTATTTTATTTAAACGTTATGCAGATGATTGTTTTGTCATTTTTAAGCATAAAGATCATGCCCCTTTATTTTTAAATTACATTAATACTAAGCATCCTAATATTAAATTCTCTATGGAAGTAGAACAATACAATAAAATTTCGTTTCTTGATGTTAACATAAATAAACATAGTACAGGCTTCTCAACACAAGTATACAGAAACCAAACTACTACCCAACTCGGTACTCATTTTTTCAGCAATATTCCACTTAGTTTTAAGGTGGCTATTTTGAAAAGTCGTATTTTTAGAGCCTATCACCTTTGTTCAAGTTGTTCTTTATTTGACTTAGAAATTCAGTATCTTAAGAGATTTTTCAACTATAATTTTTATTGTACTTTGACTTTTGAGACTTTAATTTCTAAATTTTTAAATAACCTATATTCACCTAAAATAATTCAGTCCACGGTTCCGAAACAGAAGGTTTATCTTAAGCTTCCATTTTTAGACCCACTAACTTTTCAACTTAAAAAAGATGTCCACTTTATTTTGGACAGACATTTCCCTCAACGCGACTTTATAATCATTAATTCTAATTCTAATTGTCTGCAATCCTTTTTTCGCCATAAAGATCACCTCCCCGCGCTTTTGAGATCCTTTGTTATTTATTTATATACATGTGCGACCTGTCAAAGTCGTTATGTGGGGCAGACTGCCCTACAGTTAAAACTTAGGATTTCGAAGCATTTGGGTTTTTCTTATCGAACTTCTCGCCCTCTTTCCACTCCTGAATCCTCTGCTATTCGGCATCATTCAGAGATCCATGACCACCCGTGCCACCAGGACTCCTTTGCTATTTTGTCGTCTGCTTCTAATTCACTTGATTTTAAAATTTTAGAATACCTATTTATCAAGAAATTAAATCCAGAATTAAACGATAGCCTTTCCTCGATAAAATTACATACTTCCTAACCAACCAACACCTTTTTAACGCAACTACCGCACTAACTTAAGTTGTTTTTTCCTTTCTCTCCACTTGTCATTTGTAACTATTACCATCCAGGTCAGTCGTTTTTAAAAAAAAATTAAATTTTTTTAAATTTTAAACTTAACATTTTTAAACTTTTAATTTTTGAAATTTTAGTTAGTTTTTTTTTACATTTTTGTTTTATAATCTAGATAGTTTTTTTTTTTTAACAGCTTTTTAACTTTTTTTTCTATTAGATTTTATTATTGTACAGTTTGACATTTGTATTTACTTTAGTTTTATGATTATTCTTTTAGATGCTTCTATTTAGTCACTGAAGATGGCCCCTGAGTGGACCGAAACGTTTGGCCAATAAATGTTGAGTCGTATCTCTTGTTTTCATATTCATATTGAGGACAAGGTTCCCGAAGAACACTTCTATCGTAACTATATATATATATATATATATACACACACACATGAAAATCACTTGAAGAAACGAATTTAATAATAATAATTATTATCCTTTTTTAAAGAAAATGTGGCTCCAGTAGGAGCCTTATTATAGTGATGATGATACACGTTTACTTCTTTTCAGTTTTCTTTGGTAGAAGAACGGCTTGAATGTTGGGGAGCACACCTCCCTGAGCGATGGTGACCCCTGAAAGGAGTTTGTTTAACTCTTCATCGTTGCGGATTGCGAGCTGTAGATGACGTGGAATAATACGAGACTTCTTGTTATCCCGAGCGGCGTTTCCAGCCAATTCGAGAACTTCAGCAGCTAAATATTCCATAACTGCAGCGAGGTAAACCGGAGCTCCAGCACCCACACGCTCAGCATAGTTTCCTTTTCTTAGAAGACGATGAATTCTACCGACGGGGAACTGAAGACCGGCTCTACTCGAGCGTGTTTTCGATTTTCCCTTAACTTTGCCACCCTTGCCACGACCAGACATATTGACGATGAAAGCGTTGCAGTTCAAAAGAGAAATAATTACCAAGAAGGCTTTTTCGCTCAACGCTCAACGATCTGAAAAGTTTGGAAAGTAGGAGAAAAGGTGTGGTTTTGATACACCTTTTGTAGTGGTAGAAATAAGTTCGAAAATGAAATAAAGTAGTAGTTTAAAGATTCCAGGTTGTCTGGAGCTCTCTGTCTTCAGTACTTATTATTCTAGATTAGTGTGCCGGTGGGCACTTTGATTTTACGTCAATTTTAAACATATTTTGGTATTGGTGGTATTTGAGTTTGTTTTTTACTGCTTTTGAATTGTATATTTATAGTTCTTTGCATTTCGTCATCAAACTGTATTTTTTCTAATAGCTGTGGAGGGATTTCCTCTTCTATCTTGTCCCATATTTTGACTGCCCGATTATGTAGGACAACATTAATCGGGTCTAAATCTGCTTGCGCGTGAAGATGCCTTTGTTTCTGCCGATCAGTTCTGAATTTATCTGTTATGTAGAGAGCCCCTTTGTTTTGTACCCTTTGCATTTTACGTATCTGATTGTTATTTGCCACATGTAGTGGGACGGTTGGGTACAAAAGTACTGATCGGACTAATGCGAGGTAGAGCTTTCTTTTGTTAGCTTTGTTGAGGCCTCTAAATCTGTATAATTTGCTCATGCTGGCATTTGCGCTGTTAACTCTCTCAGTGTAGTGTTTGACGTAGCTCGTTCTCGTTATTTTTAGGACTAACATTTTGCCTTCTGCGGAGTACTCATACAGTTCTCCGTCTACTTCGAGATCCCCCGTTTTTTCCTCCCTATTGGGACGACCGTAAATTTAGCCCTATTCGTTCTTATCTTCCATCTTTTTTCGAATTCGTTTATGTTCCTGATCTCTCTCGCTGTGTTTTGTGCGATCATTTGGGGGGACTTTGAGACGCAAGGGACTACCTGTGTTATATCATCTGCATACACTATATTTATTGTGTCATTTCCTACCGGTTCTGGCAGGTCAGACGTGTATAGTGCATACAGTATAGGGCTCAGACAGCCGCCTTGCGGGACACCTGCCTTTAGGGCAAATTGTTGACCTTGGTACCCTCCGATGTTTATAACGGCTTTTCGGTCCATGAGGTAGTCACAAAGAATACGTTCGAGTATGGGGTTAATATTCAATCGCAGAATCTTGCATTGCAGCCCCGTTATCCATACTTTGTCGAATGCTTTCTGTACGTCTCGGAGAACTATATCTATCGATTGGCCTTTTGCTTTAGCCGTAGCTATTTTCTCACACATCAGTGTTATAGCCGTTTCCGTGCTTCTCTTTTTTCGGAATCCGTGTTGGTGATGGTTCATCAATTGATTGTCCGTTAAATATACCATTAATCTGCTGGTGATGATCCTTTCAAACAATTTTCCCATAAATTCTAAGAGGGAGATTGGTCTGTAATTAGCTACTTGTGTCGGGCTCTTCCCCGGCTTGGGAATAAATATCATTTTCGCTATTTTGAAGGCGTCTGGGTAGTATCCCACATTTAAAGCAGCGTTGAGAGGCTTTTTCGCTTTTCGGAAAATTTTTCTTACATATTCAACAATTGTACGGAGTTCGAACGTAATACACCAATAGTTATATAAGGCGGCGAAAATTGTCGCAGAAAGAAACGATTTGCATTTGAAAAGGAAATTTTTCAGAGATCGAGTTTGTTGTTTTTTAATTTGTTTAAACGTTGCATCAGTCTTTGTATCATGGCTCCGAAGACGTCCGCAAAGGCGGCTAAGAAGGATGGCAAAGCGCAGAAGTCTATTTCTAAAGGAGATAAGAAGAAGAAGAGAAAGAGGAGG